>JAFMOC010000035.1:1280000-1355000 GCA_019802505.1 Corydoras sp. C115 | reverse complement strand
GGATCCCCAGCACTGAGAGGAGAACATGCAAAACCACTAAGTCATTATGCTGCCTATAATAATAATAATAATAATAATAATAAAGCAAAATAGTTGAGTAACTGTGTGCATTAGTAACGGTACTACTCGCACATGAAGTATTAATTCCACTGAAGGATAAGTCATCGATTGTGAATGTGGTTTCACAGGCCGGGTAACTGACTGATTTTATCACTCTTAAATGCTTGTGCTCTATGCATGTGTGTGTGTGTGTGTGTGTGTGTGTGTGTGTGTGTGTATTAACATGGCGAGAACACTATCAATCTGCAACACTCACACTCAGCCCCACTTAGCAGAACTCATGGTCTATTACAGATAGCAGCATAGTGATAGCAACATGTCTGGCAGCTCCAGCAGCTACATATGAGAATAATTGGAGATATTCACGATTTCAACATCGAAACTATACATACATGAGTAGATTAGAATAATACCAACCACTGTGGGAGGTTGTACTATCAAACACTTTTCTATATAAATTTCCACAGGTCGGAAACTTGTAATTTAATCAGTATTGAGTTCTTATGTAACCAGAAATGTGTGTATTGTTTGTTTAGAGCAGAATAGATCTATAATAGATTTACTAAGAAGAATAGACGTTGCATTACTTTGTATAAGAACCCTGTACTTTTGTTGTTCATATTTGGACATTTTCTCAGTAAAAGAACATGGAATTATAATTTCAATTTTGTAAGTAATTGCAATTGTAGCAGAACTAACTGTTTTGATCAACATACTCGTCAGTGTGTTGAAAAACATCCCATCCCAAAAAGCATCCCAAAAAAATCATTGCGATGGACTTTTCCTTTGAAACAAACCTCAATTGATTTTTTTAGTGTGAAACATTTACCTCATAAAAGCCAACGTCCTGCTGTCACATAAACATTATGAATTAAACAACTTTCAAACACAATACAATGTCGCAAAGAGATACACTTACACTGAGCGAGCACTGTGGGGAGATACACCACAATCTGGCAGCTCTCATTATGATTCCGAACGTCCCCCGGGTAGCAAAATCACAAATTTCTGTTTAGGACATAAGAAATAATGTTTAAGCAATGAATATTTATATAAATCAATTATGGGAATCGCAAGCTTATTGGCTGAGAAGTTCACCATCAACATCCGAAGGCATAAATATGGATTCACGCTCCATCTCAGCCTCATTTAACAGCCATTTCTACGAGATTCCATTTGTGACTCCATGGCCACAATCAAAGAAAGATCTGTGAACTAAAGGTGGAGACAGGTAAGCAAAGGAGATAATGGAGCTTACCTGGATCTTGTCTGTGTTAAATAACTGTCTACCTGAACGGAGTTTCTCTACAGAGAAATCTGTTCTTAACGTTCTGTAAGGTGCTGTTTGTTTATTTTAGCCTTCTAGTCAAGATGAACTTTACTTCCCACATCATGATGCATGAAATGATGCACTGACCCAAACATGTATTTGTAAAGGTATAGCACTGGAATGTGGACAAAAAGAAAGAGAGGAAGGGAGGAGAATGAGAATCTCACATGTGTTTATGTAACATCTACTCAGTGACTTCAGTGGTGGTACACCCTGCTGGGATACCCACATATCTGATCTAATCTCATCCCCCATGAACTCATACTCCTGTCCTTTTTTTTGCTCTGCCTTATTCATTTACACAAGCAAAACAAAGTAGAGCAGGAAGTGTGAAAGGAAGGAGGATTTGCACTTCAAACATTCAGCTGAGGAATCACGCCAAAGGAAGGTGTTTAATGGGAGATGAACTCGGACCAGAAGATAGAAAAAAGACCAAAATCAAATTTATTATACTAAAGTTTAACAAAAGTTTAAAAGAACCACTAATCTCATGTATGGATTTAGATTAGATGATTAATAATGATTAATAATGATTAATAAAGAATAACCTTTTTATGATTTTTAAATCATTTTTATATCCTGGGAACCAAGAAATATTTAATATGCCTGACCATAAATATACTGACACAAAGATATTTTAATAATTTTTACAACAAGAGAGTTCTAATTGCTTTGAGCTCTGTAGCTATAACATGACATCTGTTAGAAATAGCACACAAAAAAAGTTGCTTTTATAGCTCGGCAAAAGAATGTTTACTTGTTGTTGTTCGGCGTTAGGAAATGCTGTGGTCACGGTCACTATGCCATTTCTCCTCATAAACAGAGCGCTGCATAACTGCATTTCATTTACAGTTTTTGCAGACGCAGGCTCAACATATTATAAATCCATCTGTAAATCTAAGTTTTTGTTGTTTATAGAACTGTCTATTGCACTACACTGCTGCATGTTTTTATATTTTATGGCATAAATACCAAATGGTATATAGATTTTTATTTATTTTTTATATTTTCTAAGCCTATATCCTAACTGCGGCACGGTGGCTTAGTGGTTAGCACGTTCACCTCTCAGCGCTAGGGATTCCCGGTTTGAATCCACAGCTGGGTGGAGTTTCCATGTTCTCCCCGTGTCCGCGTGGGTTTCCTCTGGGTTCTCCGGTTTCCTCCCACAGTCCAAAAACATGGATCAAGTCAATTGAATTCTCAAATTTGCCCCTTATAGAGTGTGTCTATGTGAGTGAGTGAGTGTGTGCCCAGTGATGGATTGGCGCCCTGTCCTGGGTGTATCTGCCCAGCGCCCGAAACGTTCTCCCCTGGATGGGCATGGGGAACCCCACCGTGATCCTAATAGAGGATAAAGCGGGAGATAATGAATGAATGAATGAACTTATCCTAAATTATGAAGCACTTATTGAATAAAAGGCAGATTAACACCCGAGCTAGTTTACCAGTCCATCACAGAGCAGACACAGTGTCAAAAATATTTTCTCCTTCACACTTTGGGGCAATTCACTATGTCCAAGTCACATGACTGACATGTTAGCATCCTGATCATTCACATGGAAATCAAACCCAGTGCTCCTGCTGGTGATACAGGAATAATGCTGTTTTTTTTATACATTGACAAAGGGCTGAATTATATTTAGGTTTTTTTTCCTGAGATATAATGCTAATATCTAGGAGACTTCTGGACAAAGTTCACAGAGAATGCAAGGAACCATCAAGTGTTTATAACGAATAACCCATACTTCTCTGCTCACGTAATTAAAACAGTTAAATCATACAGATTCTTCTTTTATGACAAAAAGAGCTTGAAAGTTTGGCTAGTCATACTTACTGCTGCTGGCTCCACCAATCGCTTGCAAGAATTCCAGAATGCTGCAGTATATATGATGAAGTACCGACCCACCCTTCACAGGACCACACAGACCAACACAACAACTTTGTTCTGGCAGCCATATGGTAAACAAATGTCTTCTAAATGTCAGAACAACGGAGTACATCTCCCTTAATTTCCACCAACACTGGAGTTTTAACTAATTAGTATTTGAGCTACAGCATGAGGAAGTGATTACATGAAGACAGCAAAGCATACTTGTAAACTAATCGAGTTCAGAGCACTTGCTAATGTTAATTGCTGAAATGATCTATTGCACGAGATGTAAACAAAATGACAAAATGCGAAACCCTCCCTTCGAACGGACCCATTCTTCTCAGGCCTGTAACAAACTCTGATCACGTGATGTCAGCAATTGGATTTAGTCATATTTTTCAAACCCCACGGTCAGATATCAGATAATACCCTGTTATTTCAATAAAAACATTGACCATTGCCCTCTTTAATTCTACTGAGAGTGAGTATGGGAACATATTCCCCTCTCTTTGTATGCAATGGTTCAGGTTTTGATGGATGTTTAAAAACATCTGGTTTCAACTCATTAAACTTCTTTTCAAATTCCTTTTTCCCCGAGGTGTTGTCCCTGACCTCCCTTACTCTCTCCTGCTGTCTTTTCTTGTTCTTCCTCATTTGCTGCTTCGTAACATGTTTCTGTACTTTATCATGAATAAAAACAAGCCCTTAAATGAAGTCGGAACATATGCAAACTCTGCAACATGCGTTAATCTTTCTCGTGACGTCTCTCTCCATCTGTATCCATCAGAATTTGTAAATCCCACATCATCACAATGACCCCATAAAGACTAAACATATCGGTTTACGGGTTCTTAAATATCAAGGTTGAAAACAGTTCAAATACACAGAACTCATTTATCTAACAGCTTTTACTTTAGAATGTTGTTTCAAATCATCTGTACAGAACCCTAATGGTTTTACAAATGCATTGCAAATGGTCAATGTAATTTCGTTGTGAAACATTATCTCATAATATCAGTCAAAATATTGTGCGCTTTCGACCAAATATGTCACAAACAAGATCAATTACAGAGAACCATGATGGTGACAAGGTTGAGGAAATCATTTCTTGGGAACATACAAAGGAACTGGGTTATTTGTGCTTTCTTTAATGTTTTATACAGGCTGTTTTTGGGACGAGACCCCCTCCCAACCCGAACCATGCACACTAGAATAAATCTGTTGAATTCTCTTCCGACATCTACTATGAGCTAATGCTATTACAATGTTGCTATTACATACTTGTGTTTTTAATCTGAGATGTATCTCTTGTAGAACAATAGTGTGGTTCCATTCCATTAACCTCTTGTAAATATGACTAATGGCAGCCTTGTGCTTCCTGGGACTTTTTCACCCTCCTTGAAAGTTATCTGATTGAAAACTGTGAACTGCACGTGTCACTCATACATAAGAAACTATGCTACATAAGAAAAAGCATTGATTCGAGAACATGCCAATTCCACCCAGCTTTGTGTTATTTTATATTAAGAACAGAGTTACAGATAACAAGCTAACAAACAGTCCTGTCAATTGCACTTCCCTTTTTGTCCATTCTGCCAAAAAAACAAGGCTGGATCATTTTTATAATGGTTTCTCCTGCTGGATATGAGCCTGGTTCTAATATTTCATTTGGATGACCGTTGTAGGTTTTCTTGCTCTTCCCATTGTAAAGGTTCTGTTCTTTGAGATAATGCTGGCAACACATTAAGACTCCCAGATTGTTTTTAAGCTCAGATCTTGTTTGAATATTGTACACTTTCATGTACAATGGTATGTAGTGCAACTATTAACAAATGAAGATGGTGACCTTATGGATTAAAGCAAAGAAATGGAATCTTACCTGCTATTTTATTTGGTAACATTTTTCTGTTCCTTCATTATTTTTATTTCTATGTCTAGATATTTTTGTCCATACCTTCAATTTTTCATTTCTTCTTGTTCTGCTTAATCAGGTGGCACGGTGGCATAGTGGTTAGCATGTTCATCTCTCAGTGCTGGAGATTCAGGTTCAAATTCTAAGTTTCCACCAATGTTCTCCTTGTGTCCGTGTGGGTCTACTCCGGGTTCTCCAGTTTCCTTCCACAATTTAAAAACATGGATTTATTGGCTACTCTAAATTATCACATTCACACACATGTGATAATTTAGAGTAGCCAATAAATCCATGTTTGCCCAATGATGGATTGGCACCTGTCCAGGGTGTATTCGCTCAGTGCCCAAAACTTTCTCACCTGGAAACTATCCCGCCAGATTTTAGTCCCTAGTATAGGATTAAGTGGAAGATAATGACATTACAGTCCAACACTAGGTTCATGGGGGAAAACTCTCGTTTATAAAAATAAAGACAGTACAGTTGTTGTGATGCATGGCATGTGCAGCCGTCCACAACAATCCCGTTTTCTCTTGTGGCCGCTTGAGTAAATGAATTGCTCAGCTCTGATACTGTGTATGATTTATTGAATTGTTCGAATAAAATCTCAAAGATCTATTTGTGTAACTTTATAGTGAATTGAGATACCTGCTGTCAACAAGCTAACTGTCCAAGTCGGACAGTGTCCCAGAAGGTTGGCTTCTTCCTCTTGTAGGAAACAGGATGAGACTTACGACTTGGCAGAAGGGATTATTCATTTCTGCATTCCCCATTAAGACCCTTCTTCCTGTCTCTTTGAGTTTGTTAGCCTTGTTTTTGTTTGCATCTCTTATTTTTCTTCTTATCTTGTTTTCCATTGGCAGCCACAACTGAAACACATACAACACACTAATGTACAGTTTGGAAACGCCCCTTTTTTTGCTCTATTATCTATTTACTCCACTTACCATATAGATGGACTGGTTTTACAATTACAGACTGTAGTCCATCTGTGTTCTTTGTTTTTGTTAGTCCCCTTTGGGTTTGCTGGTCTTTATTGGTCAGGCTCATTACAGAACAGGTTTTATACAGAACCTTTTGGAGAGTTGCAAAAGCTCAGTAATAAGCCAGATCATCATTAGCAGGTTTGCTGAATGCTTTCCTCTGAGATCCAGAAAATCCTGCAGCGATTTAATGGTAAACACAGTCAGTCATAAAACATATGTTACAAAAACAGTGTTCCACATTCCAGGGTGGTCTGTGGAGTTAAACAGTACATGACATATTGTTTAATGACTATTTGTGAACTTTATATCTTGTTAAGTGGCCCTTTAAATACACATCTATATACTTTATGTACAATTACATGCATAAAACAAAATGACGTGATGCTTGTACTGTATTGTGTTGCAGTCACTTGAGCCGTTAAACAGCAGGCACAACAATACGACCCACTCAGTTTATATGTGGTTTGTGATTTACAGGTGAAAAGGGGATGTCGGTAAAGTTGCGATTTGACTGTCCAGCAGAAGTAACCATGGTGCAGAGAAGTCGCTCCTTCACTGGAGTCAACACATTTAGCGGTAGGCGAAGGTGAGTGTACATTTACATTTACATTTGGTCATTTAGCAGACGCATTTTTTTATACAAAGCGACTTACAAGGTGAGCACAGGGTTCATCACAACATCTCTGGAGCAATGAGGGTTAAGGGTCTTGCTCAAGGACCCACAATGGTAACTTTGGTGGACCTGGGATTTGAACCCCCAACCTTCAGATTGATAGCCCAACACCCTGACCACTGAGCTACCGCGCCCACATTTATATTAATTGTGTAATTGATACATATATAAAATAGTAATTTACTGCATAATTATTGTAAACTATTTTAATCTTGGGGCGGCACGGTGGCTTAGTGGTCGGCACGTTCGTCTCTCAGCACTAGGGATTCCCGGTTCGAATCCCCATCTGGGTGGAGTTTCCATGTTCTCCCTGTGTCCGTGTGGGTTTCCTCCGGGTTCTCCGGTTTCCTCCCACAGTCCAAAAACATGGATCAAGTCAATTGAGTTCTCCAAATTGCCCCATATAGTGTGTGTCTGTGTGTGTGAGTGTGTTCCCAGTGATACACCTGTCCTGGGTGTATCTGCCCAGCGTCCGAAACTTTCTCCCCTGGATGGGCATGGGGAACCCCCCCCCGCGACCCTAATATAGGATAAAGCGGAAGATAATGAATGAATGAATCTTAATCTTTTGCAAAACCTTTATGCAATGCATTTTATTTAACAAAAAAAGAAATGAACAGAACCAGAGCTGCTAAAACTCCGGTTTTCATTTGGATCATGCCTGCCCTTCCCGGTTTATAAATTCCTGTAGCCTGACAAGCAATACGATTTCAAATGAAAATTGTGTCCTAAACCTCAATGTGTTATTTTAATTGACACAACAATAATTTTATTAGAAGAAGCTATTGAGTGTGTTTAGAAATTCTTGCTTCTATGGGTCAGAGTTCGCACAGTCCACTGAGGCCTTATATAACACACAGCTGCCTGTGTGTGTGTATACAACATTCAGGAGTTTGTGCTGTTATGAGTTGCCAGCAGTGTGAGACGGTGTTAGTTCACATTCGAACCAATGTAACAAGCTGAATTATTGCCATCTCATGGATAATAAACATCTGTTAACATCTGTATAATGCATTTGAAAATACACTGACAGTCCAGAAGAATTAGGATGGAACTCTAAATGATAAAACACCAACCTTTATTGGTGAGTTTTATTCTCTATAGGATGGATGACTCTTTTTGAGTATGCTGGATGACTTTCAGCAAAAAAGTCCTTGGTGTATGACATGTATCAGGTTGCCTGGGGTCTTGCCTGGGTTCCATGTTCTCCCCGTGTCCATGTAGGTTGTCTCCGGGCTCTCTGGTTTTCTGCCACAGTGCAAAAAGTTGGATTCAAGGTCAATTGGCATCTCTATATTTATATATATATATATATATATATAGCGGTTCTCCAATATAGTGTGTGTGTGTATTTCTGTGTGAGTGAGTGAGTGCCCAGCAGTGGATTGGTGCCCTGTCCTGCCCAGAGCCCGAAATGAGATGAGACTTTAATTTACATTAAAATGTGCCGACATATGTTTTTTGTTAAGGATGTGGTAACTTATTTTCATTTGGAATTTGACTGAGGCGTCTAAACCTTTGCTTTACATTCAGTATCAGGCAGATGCTGTTGCCCTGAGTGACTTTTAAATAAAGAAATATCGGTGCCTCTTGAACCAGGAACCATCTGTTTCACTATCCACCTTATCTACTAACGCAGTCATCAACCTGCATTGTGCAAAGAACTGTGACATTTCTGTAGTACAATAAATGATTAAATAAAAGTCACAGAAGCAGATTTCTAAATCTAAATAAATGAATAGTGCATTCAGATAAACTGTTAAAAGGTTTCATACTGTAATACATATGAGTCAGGGGTCGGATTATTAACCCTCTCCAGCACTTTCATGTTAAAGCATATTGATGATGAGTAACGGAATGTACATTTTTTTTTCTCTCTGCACAAGACTGCCGTCACCTCCTGATCCCCAGAGCTGCACAGAGGAATGCATTTCCTGGGAGGAGGAGCGTTTTCAAGTTAAATGGACATTTGTGTTAAAGTGGACATCGTTTAAGTTTCTTCTTGGCTTTCTTTAAGGTTATCGTCCGCACGCAGCTCTCTGCGCACCAAAGGGCTGCCAAGCAAATCGCCCAAAAGCCCTTATTCTGCACGGATGGTTGGTAGTGACTGGGGCCAGCAGCCTGAGCAGGTGGACAGGATTTTTCAGGCGTTAAGGAAGGGGCTCAAGTACGCACTGTTCTTCACATGTAAACATTTAGAGGTGTCTTTAACAATCGAAACACTAACTAAACATTTAACGAAACACTAACTAAACGTTTGTTACATGATGAGATTTTAAGGAGTACCAAAACCGTATATAGGCTGCAACTTAAATACATAAATGTGATCAATTTCAATGAGAGGATTGGATTTAAATTATTTCTTCTATGGCCTGCATTGGTTTATTAAACTCAATTAAACAGCCATAAAATGTAATAACAGCTGTTTGCTTGTAGGGAGTATCTTGAAGGCCATCAGTCAGAGCTGGACTTTCTGTCCTCCCAGCAAAGAAACACAAAGAGGAACTCAAGATTGGTGGGGCTCATGTTTTTTTTTTTATAATTTATTTTATTTTAGTGCTAAATATATATTAGCAAAAAGATCAGTTTCCCTGAATCATCAAACAGAATCATTGTTAGTCACAGCAAACAAACCAAACTATAAGAGTTAATTATCTAATTCATATTTCTCTTCACCTTCTAGGCTTTTTTCTATGATTTAGAGAAGGTAAGTTGCTTTTTAGATGAATTATGCAAACACAAGATAAATCTAAAATTATTTTGTATTGAAAATGATGCCGGCGGCACGGTGGTTTAGTGAGTGTGTGCCCAGCGATGGATTGGCGTCCTGTCCTGGGTCTATCTGCCCAGCTCCCGAGACGTTCTCCCCTGGATGGGCATGGGGAACCCCACCGCGACCCTGATAGAGGATAAAGCGGGAGATAATGAATGAATGAATGAAAATGATGCCAGTCACTCTCTGCACACCGTAATCAACAACCAGAGGCGCCTGTTTGACAGCTTGCTTCTTCCCTAAATGCAGGACCATCAGACTGAACGTCTCTTTAGAAGGGAGGAGGGGAACAGGAGGACAAAGGATGGGGAGGGGCAGTAGTTTGAGCACCACATTAATAATCCGGACTATGTGCAATAACTAGAATAGGGTAGAATAACGTTATAATCATTAAAAATCTTTTTTTCATATATTTTTTATACATACCTTTATCCTTTAATTTATATAAACACATAGATCCTCTAATCTGTGTGCACGGTTATGATACTAATGGAATCTCAATCTATCCCAAATGGTTTAATAAAATCTAATCTCATCTAATCAACCAATTTCTTGATGCCTTTTTTTTTTTTTTTTTTTTTAATCTGCTTCATATCAACAGGAAATACGTGCATTTGAAAGATATATTCGAAGACTGGAATTCCAAATTAGTAAGGTAATGAAAAGTCATAATGCATTTTACAACTTTTTTAAAACAGACATGACACACAATGACAGAGCACAGCATGATGCAAAGCTATCCGTTTCCAAATATTGATTCCAAAAGTGCCATATTTTGGGCTGAACTGAGTTCTACTGTGAGCACCCACAGCGCAGAACCTGTCAGATAAGCTTCCTTTGTTCAGTGTGAGAATAAATGTCTCGGCTTCATTGAGAGATTTAAATTTAGTTGTCACAGTGAAAATGACTCTCTACTTCTACACTAGGGAATAGGTTTGGGGGGTCCTATATAGGGCCAATATAGGGCCAATTTAGAGCAGCAGATTTTACATTGGATCCATGTTTTTGGACTGTGGGAGGAAGCCAGATGACTCCATTCAGGAGGAAACCCATTCAGATATGACAGGTTGTGATGTCACCATTTTAAGATGGTTTTGTTTACCCTGTCCACATGGCAATTATTGCACCACACTTGTTTCTAAAACTCTTTCAGAACATGAGAACCCAGTTGCCGTGTGGAAGGAGTTAAGACACAATGAGAATTACTAGTGACAGTTTCTTAGTAATGAAATCACAAAGCGGTGAAGAAAACATCGTATAATATTTCATATCCATCTCCTGAAAGACTACAATGTGACCTTGTCACCTGGAAACAAACCAGATTTATTTGATCCTTATTAAGTTAACTTTTGCATTGTATGAGCTTCAGGTGGAGGAGTTGTACGAGACATATTGCATTCAGTGGAGATTATGTCAGGGAGCGATCAACATGAAACGTGCCTTCTCCCTTGCTCCTTCTACGCGAGCATCTCGAGAGAGTCTCCTGGAGCTGAACCGCAACCACAGACACAGTGTGGAGGTAAACCCACACTCACACAGACCTATGATGCTGTAACTAAAAATAAAAATAGCCCACCAACCAAATAACATCCAGCAAGCAGCAACAGATGGTGGTGCAATTAGGTAGATGTGTCTAACAGAGCTCACAGAGATTAACCAATGAATCAATCAGCGTGTCACGTGCCATTCCGTTCAATTGTCAGGTGGCTCTCTGACTTTGGCGGATTGCTATTTGAGCGGTGCAGCTACCTGGGCTCAATCCACTGCCCAATGTGGTTCTCCATTTGAGTGTAAATGGAGAACCCACAGTAGAGTGTACACTATGGATCTGCATTTTCTGTACAAATGCAGTCCGATGTAACAGCGTTCTGTTCTGAAAGCCATTAAACTGCAGTTAAGGATTTTTTTTAGGCAAAAATGAAACGAGAAAAACCCTCACATACCTTCAGATGAATTATTTGTGACTTCTGTCTGTGCTCTATAGGACATGCGTGCAATGGAGGGGGAACTGGAGATTCTCCTGGGAGAACTGCAAGTCAAGATGAAAGGTATAAATCACTGAAGTCATTCCTGAGGTACTCACTATGTCTTGCTGAACCTTGTAAAACGTCTCTTTTGCTCTTACAGGATTAATTGGCTTTGCTCGTCTCTGCCCTGGGGATCAGTACGAGGTGAGCAGTCGTAACCTGTAAGAGAAACAGATCTTACAGACCCACAGAAACTTCTTTATCTGCAAGTTGTACAGTTAATTTTCGCAAGAACATAAACATTCAATACTAATAAAAACAGTTTATCTGAAGTCATGGTAAGTTTACTTCCAGCCCTCTTTGTGCCCAGGTGGTAGTCCGGCTGGGACGACAACGATGGAGAATAAGGGGGAGGATCCAGACTGATGACAGACAGCTGTGGGATGAAGAGGAAATGGTTTTTCTCCCTCACATCCATGAAAACTTTGAGATCAAGGTGAAGGATATTGCCGTTTACGTATGATGGAATATTATTAGCTATATCAAGATTCCAAAGATTAAAAAAAGCCAAATTGGAAGTGTGGTTAAGGAACCAGCCTTGTGACCTGAAGGTTCCTGGGGTCGATCCCGGCCCCACCAAGTACTGCCGCAGAAGTACCCTTGGGCAAGGGCCTAACCCCGAATTGCTCCCCGTGTGCCATATATAAGGTTAAACACTGAAAGTGAATTAAAAAAAAGTGAAAAACAACCAAATAAGTTTTATTTTGATGATTTGGCAAAAAGATCAGCTCATGCAAACTGAAAAACTAATTTAATTAAACATTCATTCATTCATTATCTTCCGCTTTATCCTATATTAGGGTCGCGGGGGGGTTCCCCATGTTCATCCAGGGGAGAACGTTTCAGGCGCTGGGCAGATACACCCAGGACAGGGCGCCAATCTATCGCTGGGCACACACTCATGCACACATACACACTCTATAAGGGGCAATTTGGAGAATTCAATTGACTTGATCCATTTTTTGGACTGTGGGAGGAAACCGGAGAACCCGGAGGAAACCCACGCGGACACGGGGAGAACATGGAAACTCCACCCAGTTGGGGATTGCAACCGGGAATCCCTAGTGCTGAGAGGAGAACGTGCTAACCACTAAGCCACCGTGCCGCCTTTAATAAAACAATCATTTGTATTTTTAGAAAGCTTTTGTTTGTATCAAGCACTTTAACAGCCAGTGCACCATTTATAGCTTGAATAAGCACAAACCTCAATATGAATTTGGTCCCTGTTTACAGCCTGGATTCTTTAAAGAAGGCTTTCCACAAAAGGTTGGAGTGCTTCTGTGGGAATTTGTGCTCATTCGGTCAGAGGGGTGTGTGCGAGGTTAGATTTTGATGCTGGACGGATCTGAATCACAGTCAGTCGTTCCAACTGAGGTCAAGACACTGTGCAAACTGTGGCATTCATCCGTCCCAAACTCATTAAATCACAGCTTTGTAAAGTATTGCAGCTCGACTGGCATGGGAACAAGCCTTTTATGAACTGTTGCCTCAAAGTTGGAAGCAGATAATTGTACAAAACATCTTTTAAAAATTCTGAAACCTAAACCTGACCCTTTCCTAAAACTAAGAGGTCTAATCTGAAGTTAATTTATGCATGGGGTATGTATCCACTGTGGGCCATATAGGAATGGCATCAGAAATTGAGAAAAGTACAAATAAACAGTGTAAATGGATCTAATGACTTGTTATGATAATGAGCTTATTAAAAATACACAATCACACCTCAGTTACACATTACTACACCTCACCTTATTTCTTTTGGACTATTTAAGTAAATTAGCGCTCCCAGGGGTCACCCACTTAGACGTAGGGAGAACATGCAGACTTTGTTCAGTAAGCATTTTGTCCACTCTTTTCATAAATTAAACGATCCTCTGGCTGGTTGGTGAGAATGCAGACCACCACACCATCTTGCTGTTCAATTTAAATTTTATTTTTTCAGGTAACGGAGATGAAGGGACTGAGCTCCATCCTGATTGGAATTGTGACATGTAAAAGTGCAGACTTCTTCCTTGCACGTCCACAAATCATGGTTGTTGACATTACAGAATTAGGAACCATCAAACTGCAGCTTGAGGTGATCTGGAAGTGAGTAATATTTATATATCTTATACATTTTCATTGCATCATTAATGACAAGGCTATTACTTTTATAACTTATTAAGATAATATAAGGTAAGATATTCTTTATTGTCATTGGAGTTCTACAACCAAACTTTGTTTGGTAGCTCTCAGTGGGACCAGCAGCAACAATAAAATAAAATTAAAAAAATATTAAAACATACAAAAAGTAGAAAAGAAGTAATAATACAGTGTAAAAGATAAAACAGCTTAGCCCAGCACAATACAAGGACTTGTCCAAAAACACACAGTGTATACTGTAGTATATTACAGTGTCACTGAAATTTAGCAACTAAATGTGATGCCTACATTAATTAAATCATTTTACTATTAATAAAACACTATGCACTAAAGAGGGCAGTATACAATGTACGAGGGATTTTTTTTAAACAAAAAATTAATTAAAGGAATAAATATTGACCTGACACCCAACTGCCCTCCTTTTCATTAAAAAGAGCTGAAGACCAGATGTACACTAATCTACAACAGTTGCGAAGTCTAACGCATCAGAGAGTTTCGGGGTGATTTATACATACTGCATGATTGACAGGATGATGTGCATTCTGTCTGGAATGCATCACTACATCTTGTAGCTGGACCTATGATTCTCCATCTAAATCATGTATGGAGTACTTTTAGTGAGAAGAAACATGTTCCTAAAACTCTTTCTCTTTCTCACACTCACACTCACACTCACACTCACACTCACACACACACACACACACACACACACACACACACACCTAAGAGAAGCACTTCATAAGCTAACACAAGCCAGCTGTGTGAAAGAACAGCTGATCATGGTAAAATTAAAATGCTTCAGTTTTCCCTCACTCATACATCATTCCCACAGATCACATTTCACTAGTTTTTTCACTATAGGAATTTACATGGCCTCTCTTTCAAGTAACATACATCACATTGCATTTCGATCTGCTCACTTTGCAGACGTTTTGATCCAAAGTGACTTACAATTACCAAACTTGATGATTGGGGTGCCCTCACAAAGGATCAGGTCACTGTGTCTGTGCACAGGGGCAACCAGGGAATTTCATATATGAAATGCATCTGACGTTCAGATTCTGGAACTGTGAAAGAAATTTAATCCTCCTAGAGGAAACATACACAGACCACTCAAACTCCACAAAGATAGAACCCAGACACTCTTGATTGGTCATTTAAGCCGCTCTGCTGCCCTCTAGCACTCATCAGTGGAAAATATACCTAATATTTGTATTAAACATTTCAAAATCAGTACTGTACTATACATTTACTTACAAAGATCAGAACTGGGTCAAAATTGGTATTAACAGTTTTCTCTAACATATCTATGTTTCTGCAGTCCTTTTGACAGTGGAAAGGTCAAACCTGTGATGTTATCTGCCAGTCGGCAGTCCATCCCCAGCAGGAAGGGATCAGTGTATAACTGGACTCCTCCAAACACTCCAAGCTTTACAGAGAAATACTTTCTAGTAAGTAAGAAACACACACACACACACACACACACACACACACACACACACACACTCACTCACTCACTCACTCACTCACTCACTCACTCACTCACTCACTCACTCACTCACTCACTCACTCACTCACTCACTCACTCACTCACTCACTCACTCACTCACACACAGAAATGTTCCTTCTCTTTCCTACAGTCAGTGATGCGTCAGTTTCAAGATGGTGATGGCTCCTTCAGTGTTGATTCACATGAATCCAGGGATGTGTCTTTACTTAGCTACCTCTCTGACTCGACTCCAACACTTTCTAAACTGACCTATGAAAAAGCCAGCTGCTCGCCAATCATCGGATCAGTACACACACAAGAGGAGGTACAACACAACCATCGCACAACAAACTGCAATAACTGCATGATCACTATATGGACAAAGTTTACTAGTTTGAATGAAGATATTTGGTAACATTGGAAATCGATAAAAACTAAAGCACCTATTTCTATTTAAATCAATGTAAATCCAGTTATCCCATTCTAGACTCCAAAATACATAAAAAACTATTTTTTAGAGAATAAATGTGTTTAATACTATAAACATTCATTCATTCATTATCTTCCGCTTTATCCTCTATTAGGCTCGTGGTGGGGTTCCCCATGCCCATCCAGGGGAGAACATCTCGGGCGCTGGGCAGATAGACCCAGGACAGGGCGCCAATCCATCGCTGGGCACACACTCACTCACACAGACACACTCTATATGGGGCAATTTTGAGAATTCAATTGACTTGATCCATGTTTTTGGACTGTGGGAAGAAACCGGAGAAACCGGAGGAAACCCACGCAGACACGGGGAGAACATGGAAACTCCACCCAGATGGGGATTCGAACCGGGAATCCCTAGCGCTGAGAGGCGAACGTGCTAACCACTAAGCCACCGTGCCGCCAATACTATAAACAAAACAAAGAAATTATATATACTGTATTTTATATTCTTTTACCAAAAAAAAAGCAAAAACAGATGTAGTTTTTGCGGAGAAAATCAATGAACAGCGATTCCGGTGATATCGTCCGGTGAAGTCAACGAAAACCGAAGTTCCACTGCAATTCTCTTAGAAACTATTTATGATTTTGTAGAAAACCCTCCCAGGAATGTAAAGCGCATTGTGGGGGCCTCCATATTTATACTCATGGTTTTGAAATGGGCTGTCCAAAATCTGAAAAATGAATGACGGTTCATATGGTTGGTTATATACAGATTTTTCCATTTAACCCCGTTTTTTTCTACTTTCAAACAGCCGAGAGACAAAAGGGCAGAGTGGCCTTCAGAATCTAAGATTAGTTCCCCCAGTCCAGGGCTCAGCAGGGGAGACTCCATTCCTCTTCTACAGCACTACAGCACTCCTGATATCCTCAGACGAAATGGACAGGTGACCACGAATGAGGACCTGAACGCAGATGAAGCAGATCCCAAAAATGGCATTAAAGTGGAGGAGATCTCAGAAGCCATGGTTAACGAAAAGCCGAAGTTGCAACTGATGGATGTAGGGAATCCCCAGAGACGAAGAGCAACAGCTGTAAAGGTTGGCTTGGCATATGCACAGGTGGATGCTGCCTTGCAGAAGATGAGTTGTGCCAGGATAGAATTAAAACGTTTACATTTACAAATCCAGCGACTCAGCCAGATCTTGAAGGTAAGCTTGTCTGCGTTGTACAATCTCAATATAGTAAACACTTTCCTTTTTTAAATTCAATTTACTGAGTTATGTTCTCGTTTTCATGCAGCGGGAGATCTACATTCCAATGACATCATCCAGTGAGACTCTGGCTTTAGAAGAAGAGGAAGTCTTGGGTAGTTTTGACTTCCTTTCAACTGATTTCAACACAGAAGACAACATCTCCTGCATGGGGAGCATAAGGCTCAGGGATGAAAGGTGAGTCAAATCAAATTTATAAGTATCATACTTTATGTAAAAGGTTAAAATGAGATGTATTTTCCACTTAATCCTATGTGTGTGTGTGTGGGGGGGGGGTTCTCCTCATGCCCATCCAGGGGAGAACATCACTGGGCGCACACACACACACACACAGACACACACAGACACAGACACACACACACACACACACACACACACTATATAAGGGCGATTTATAGCTAGTATACCTTGAATTCCTGTTTTTGGACTGTGGGAGGAAATCGGGGAACCAGAATGAAACCCAGACATGGGGAGAACATGAAAACTCCAGTCCCCAGTATAGGAATAAGCAGAATATAATGAGATGAGATATCATAATGTATAGTGTGATGATTGTACATCAATAATGTTGTACTTTTATTCATTATTTTACTCATTTTATTCCTTTAAATCCAGACTGTCATAGTTAGTAGGGGCAGCATCCTTAAAAACATCCTAAAATAAATATAAATGTGAAGATTAAAAACATGCTCACATTGCCTAAGGTAAATCATTCAAATGCTTTGTTATATGAAACAAACCAAAAAAACTTTTCTAAATTGTGCAACTAAAAAATTACAATCTGTTTTTACTAAACATTAAAGAAGCACCAAGTGCATTCAATAATAAAATGTTGTTAGTCTGCAACAATGAAACCACATTTTTTTTGTGTGTGTGTTCTACTTTGTTCAGTATTAAAATAAAAACCCTTTGCTTTACATGTTCAGACTTCCCTCCGTGCACATGTTTACATTCCCATTAGATCACTTTCAAATGCTGCTAACAGAAAAGTAACATGAAACTCATGAGAATGACATCAAAAGACCAGAAATACATGTAAATACTCAAGACCGCACATTTATAGGATTTTGTTTTCGCAGCGTGTTTAATGTCTGAACAGTGTACTGGTAATCTCACACTCTATATTTTGGTCTAAATAATAAGGCAGTATTTATATGGTTTCAGTGGTTTGTGGGAGTAAAGTGATCATTTAGGGTCCATTATAGGAAACCAACAATGAAAATGTTTTTAAGTGCCAAAGTAATAAGATAATTGCATGTTTGCAACATTCCTGCATGTTATGTGTCTAAAAACAGAATTTTGCTAATATGTTAATATTCATATTTATTCTTTACTTGTTTTACACTCAGTATACATTTGCATTTGAATTCTGGGCATCATGAATAAGCTATAATTATAATTATATAAAATATAATTAGCAGGATACTAAAACTTTGTTAGTGGTTCGCACGTTCTCCTCTCAGCACTAGGGATTCCCGGTTCGAATCCCCATCTGGGTGGAGTTTCCATGTTCTCTCCGTGTCCGCGTGGGTTTCCTCCGGGTCCTCCGGTTTCCTCCCACAGTCCAAAAACATGGATCAAGTCAATTGAGTTCTCCAAATTGCCGCATATAGAATGTGTTTGTGTGCGTGTCTGATAGTGTGCCCAGTGGTAGATTGCCGTCCAGTCCTGGGTGTATCTGCCCAGCGCCCGAAACGTTCTCCCCTGGATGGGCATGGGGAACCCCCCCCGCGACCCTAATATAGGATAAAGCGGAAGATAATGAATGGATGGGACTAAAACTTTGATGTGCATTCAGCACTCTGTACTGTCACGCTCGTCTACCTCGGGATAAAGCGGCTGCGCATAGGAAGCGCAGAGCCGCCGCGCTTTAACGCGCTGAAGGGAGCCAGGCACGCAGGTAGCAGAAAATCAGGTTTATTTAAAGGTGTAGTGACACCAAACCGACAAGTGACATAAAGCAAACAACGTGCACCGAGGACGAGAAACACCGGAAATAAATACAAAAAGACACCCGACCATGTGCACAAACCAAACCAATGACAAGAAGGAGTTAATTAACTAAACTAATGACAAATGAACGTTAATTAACTCAACAGAACGAAAGGAAACACAGAACAGGTGACAGGTGCCCTAGGCACCTGTTACAGTACACTGCAATGAGCATTGTTTTTATTTTGAGTTAAGTTCACCTCTTGATTTAACCCTCCACAGCAGTTCCAGTTTCATATGTGGCCTTTCAAAAAAACCCAGCCTGATCATCAGATACCTTTTGTAACAGTACACATACATTATAAGGATAAAACAATGTGAATAATGTGCTAATTGTTTCAGGTTTGGTTCGTCCAGAGAGAATGGGGTTAAAAGCCAAGTGATGGGGGCTGAGTTCACTGCACTGTCAATACAAGACCAACAAACAGGCCACAGGAAAAAAGGGATAGAAGCTGAGGACAGAAGTCCACTCAGCACTGGGGAGAGCACTCTCGATCAAGCTCTCGAGATCCACCTCAAAATCTGTACTGCATTATTGAAGGTGAGAAGAAACACCAGCTTAATTATTTATATTATCTTATGGGGCAAAGGCTGGCATGATACCAGAAGATTGATTGTCTGATTTAAACTGCCTGAAGGGATGATGATTGATAGCATAGCTGATGCTCTGCTTGAAGGCCTGTACTCAATCTTGTATCCATCTTGCAGACCCACTATTTTGCTCTTTTGCCTTTTCATAACAAAAGATTGTTTAAAAAATTCTTATTCTCAGTAAATATATCACGTGGTATTTCAAAGTGTCAACCTGCACCGCATGCTGAAGCTGTCTGACGTCTTTATTTCAGGCATTGAGGCTGTGTGATTCCGAACATGTGAAACAAGACCTGCTGGATGAACTGTCATGTCAAACAGAGGTGCTTGAAAGAATCCACACTTGGACCCACAAGGGAACTAATAACGTTTCAGCTGCAGAGAGTAAGTGCGGAAATGAAATGCTACTCAAACATCCATCCATCCATTAATCATCTTCCGCTTTATCCTCTACTGGGGTCGCGGGGGGGTTCCCCATTCCCATCCAGGGGAGAACGTTTCGGGCGCTGGGCAGAAGCACCTAGGACAGGGCGCCAACCCATCGCTGGGCTGCTGCATTGGTTCTAATTCTAATTTTAGCTTAGTGACTTTCAGTGGTGGAGAGAGCGTTCTTTTTCCAAAAAAAAGAAAAAACACCAAGAAGCGACCAATTACACGTAAATTAACGTTTAAACTGTTCGCAGGAAATGTGATAACCAGCTAGCACCCTTATATAATGCATCTCTCACATGATTGGCTGATTAGATGAGTGTGTGAAGTGTTTTTTCAGTTGTATTTTCATATATAAATGTTTTTGCTCCACATAGCTACAGTTAAAATCAAAACTATGTTTTTAGACTTAATGGTCTTTGTAAGAGCCCAACTGCAGACGTGTAAATTGATTTACTGCACATCAAGTAAACATTGGATAAAAATATCCAGCCTATTTAGACCCTAAATATGACTTGAGTTTTTATCCCTCTACAAAATTACAACCTATAATCTTATGGCAGTGTGATTATTATTATGGACCGGACCATTTGCAACACACCACAGCTTATACCACAGACTGATTTACACTCCATTTTATTTATTTAATGTTTGACAGATGTATTTATCCGAAGTAATTGTGAGGTAAAATATGAACCTAAAAATGAGCGGTTAAGATGGTTTCACTCACTTTGGGCCTGATTTGAACTTTCCATTGAATAAAGCAAAGCCTTAACCACTCAGCTTCTGCCATGTCTTTGTTGTTAATGTTTCAAGAGAGACAATAACAGAATGGTACCGCTATACTTAAAAATATTATTGTTCTCATTTTCCACTCTTTTCAGATCTATAAACTTATCTTCCTACAGCGGTCTCACATTTTATACACATTACACTGTTATTTAAATTCCTATGTCGTGTCTCACGGATGTCTTGAGGAAAATACAGTGGAAAACAAAAGGGGGGGTGAAGTGATATAGTTTTACATACCACAACACACTGCGGTCACATGATGTATAATATGGACAAAAGTGTATGGACACCTACAGGAACTCCAAGCCGGTGCCCTTTTTGTAACTATAACAGCTTACAATTGTTTCTCGAAAAGCTTTCTATAAAAGTTTTTAATGAGTCTGTGGGAATTTTTGGTCTTTTAACAAGAAGAGCGTTCAAGAGGTCTGACATGATGTTGGATGACAGCTCGATGTTGAATGGGGTACCATTTTGGATACTCACAAACACACATTATATATATATATATAAATAAAGATACCTAAATATTGATACATAATTAGGTCATTTAGCAGACACTTTTATCCAAAGTGACTTCCAAGGTGAGCACAGGGTTCATCACAACATCCCTGGAGCAATGAGGGTTAAGGGTCTTGCTCAAGGACCCACAATGGTAACTTTAATGGACCTGGGATTTGAACCCCCAACCTTCAGATTGATAGCCCAACGCTCTGACCACTGAGCTACTGTGCCCTATGACTATACATACATAGAAAAACTAGTGACTAGTGAATATATCATTTACAGTATCGTAACTTACAGTGTAACAATTGTTGTGTTTACATATCTATTACAATAGATGTTGATAGATGTTAATAAGATACGCTGTCAGGTATTACTTCTCCTCACCTGTAGAGACTGTCTGTGAGCAGATTACAGAGAGAGTGTGTGTGTATGAGTGCGGGAAGAAAAGATGAACGGAGTTAAATAAAAGCTATAAAACTGGGAACCTTGTATCTGAATTATTGTGACCCCAAACATTCATTCATTATCTCCCGCTTTATCCTCTATTAGGGTCGCGGTGGGGTTCCCCATGCCCATCCAGGGGAGAACGTCTCGGGTGCTGGGCAGATAGACCCAGGACAGGGCGCCAATTCATCGCTGGGCACACACTCACTCACACAGACAAACTCTATATGGGGCAATTTTGAGAATTCAATTGACTTGATCCATGTTTTTGGACTGTGGGAGGAAACCGGAGAACCCGGAGGAAACCCACGCGGACACGGGGAGAACATGGAAACTCCAGCCAGATGGGGATTCGAACCGGGAATCCCTAGCGCTGAGAGGCGAACGTGCTAAACCACTAAGCCACCGTGCCGCCCGACCCTAAACATAACAACAATATATACCATTATTGGACTAAATAAAGTTATATATATATCTCTGTTTATATTCATAGTCACTTTATATATAATTCTGTATATGGTATAACAAAATCTGCCTGCTTTTTTTTGTAGTTTTTTCCAGATCAACAAAGGTAAAGAATGTTCAGGCGCTTTGGGAAGAATGCAGTGGCAGTGAATCATCTTTCTGCTGCAGCTCAGAGTCGTTACTCCAGACATTGCGCAGGCACTTCATTCACAAAGTGAAGGCCAAGCAGCCGGGACAGGCTGATACAGGTCATTTCATCCAACTATATTCCATTTGGTTTCCGTTCATCTCATGTGTCCCCGCTTTTTGTCATTAAAGTTGTCGTCATTTCCAATAATAAACCCAAATAACCTGGCTAACAGTTTAACAGCCTAACTCTGATCTACCCCACAGTCTTTACTCAGCTGTTGCAGCAGGTTCAGTCCTGCTGCATGATGCTGCCACTGGAGGTCATTTCAACAGACACAGTGACTGTGTTTCAGTTACACACCTACCTCAGCCAGCGGAAACCCACAGACTTCGGAGAGCACATTTCTCATCTGTCCAGAGAAGGTAAGTATACATTACTCCACCAGAGCCATGCTTTCTGGCCTCCTTTGTGATGTCATCAGTCCGTCAGTTCTCCAAGCAACAGCCTTGTACATACAGATATTAAAGAATTAAAAAAAAAAATTGTATCATCATAAATTCATCAATATTTCTCATTTTGTGTTTCCTTTGGGTTTATTTTTCGTTAGTGTACCTAATATCATGTCTAACAAGCCCAAAGAGGAAACAGGCTCTCAAAAAACTAAAAGGACGGAAGATATCAGAGCTACAACCAACAGGGCAAATTCTCCAGCTTCTGGCCAGGTTACTGACAGATGCCAGTCACAAGGTCGCCAACTCAGCCTCCTCATGTCTCTGTAGGGCCTCGGGTTTCAAGGCTTTCAGGTCAAAGGTATTTAAAAATACAACTCACAACACATTTGTATCCTGACATTTTTCAGCAAATCGTAGTTAAATAAGTAAATTAAAGTTCTATCTTATCTTATTAACATTACATTATGCAGGGAAAACACCCTTTTCTGTGTAATAGACACAAATATTGGGACACTCACATCTACAGCTGTTTTATCTCCTATACAAAGTTCCCCACTTTGCCGATATAATAGTGTTCTCTCTTTTGGGATGGCTTTTAACAAAAATCTGTAGGAATCTTTCATTCAGAAGAGCATTAGTGAAGTCAGATATTGATGTTGGATGAATGTTCCTGCCTCACATTGTAGATCATTGGCTACAGCTCAAGAACCTGCTGTTTTTTTAGCATAGTGTGGTGGATTAGTAGTTGGGCAAACGTTGCTCATGTGACCCTTGGAGCAAAGACTCTGGACATCATTGTAACAGAGATACTGCATCCTCTGATCCCATTCAGATTGATACTCGTATGTCACTTTGGATAAAAGCTTCTACAAAATGACCTAGTCTAATCTTTCAGCAAAAATAATAGCAGGGAAATTTTCCTTGCCACTGTCACTTCAGCTTGCTCAGCTTCGGAACAATGTAAAGCTGCTTTAAGATGATGTACTATTGTGACAAGCTCTATATAAACAAATGAATAAACATAAACTTGCCAATATTTACATATTCTACACTTAATAATGTCTGGCGTGTGTTTACAGGCCTTGGTCCACTACACATGGCTGTTAGGAGACAATGACACTGAAGTTCAGATACAGGCATGCTTGGCTCTGAAATGCCTTAAGGTAACAACTTACGAGAGATAAATAAGAACAAAGAGGATGCTGCTTTTTAGCATTGCTAACTCTAGACAGAACCCTAGATGAAGAACCCTGATGATCTACAGTCAAAAATAAAAAAACATATAACTAAGAGTTGTTTCACTACAAATGTTATGCTGTTACATTTAACATAATGTCGTGTATTTACTTATTATTATGACAGTTCATTTTGGTTCTTACAGGAATTCACCAACATTTTAATGCTAAACAAAGAGAGGAGTGGCTTTTCTGTTGTTGCCGTTTAATTTATTATTCATTATTCAATGAAATATGTAGAGTATAAGCAAACAGTAGTGCGCCCTCTGGTGGATAAACTGTGGTAACACTAGTAACAAGGTTTCTGAGATTCAGAGGATCTGACATATAAGATCATTCATTCATTCATTATCTCCCACTTTATCCTCTGTTAGGGTCGCGGTGGGGTTCCCCATGCCCATCCAGGGGAGAACGTCTCGGGCGCTGGGCAGATAGACCCAGGACAGGGCGCCAATCCATCGCTGGGCACACACTCACTCACACATACACACTCTATATGGGGCAATTTTGAGAATTCAATTGACTTGATCCATGTTTTTGGACTGTGGGAGGAAACCGGAGAATCCGGAGGAAACCCACGCAGACACGGGGAGAACATGGAAACTCCACCCAGATGGGGATTCGAACCGGGAATCCCTAGCGCTGAGAGGAGAACGTGCTAACCACTAAGCCACCGTGCCGCCTCATATAAGATCAATTGGGGTTTTTTTATTTTAGATGCACTGGATTTGCTCAGATTAATTATGGAGGCCTAAGAATATCAGATTAGTATTTGTGATTTGTGTCTTAGGCGGTAGAGAGCGCTGCACAGGTGGCTGAGCTGTGGCGCTCCACAAATGAAGATCTGAGAAACGCAGCCAGAGAGACGGTGCTTTCTTTTGGTAATGTTACCATCTGAGTATTCTGTAAAATCAGTAAATCTACATTACACTGATCATTACTAAATAATCTACATCCATGACAGACTGTAGTCCATCTGCTTTACTTGCAGTTTCTATACCATGTTAGAGTCACTGCAGTTCAATAGCACCATCACTCTGGTTGTCATGTTGAGGGTTTTAACATTTGTAACCAAAGAGATGAACTAACAATGTACACAGATAAACTGATGGACTACAGTCAGGAACTTGGAACTACAAAGAGCATTTAAAAACTAAGAGGAACAGATGAAATGAATGAGGCTATATAACTAAATTAAAGAATTTTAACCCTGACTCTGTATATGAAACAGGTAAAAAAGGTCATGCGGCTTTTCAGCGAATGGATCAGATCTGCACTGAGCTGCAAGAGGAAATTTATAAAAACCAGGACACAGAAATTACCATCCTGTAGGGATCAAGTAATCGCATCCAGTTCCTAAAATCCTCGGGATCATCAACATTCCACCAATTTCAGTCTACCTTTAGAAAAATCATAAAAAAAGCCAGATTTCTGCATAAATTACTTAGAAAACCATGTCTGAACCTCACAAGTCACAACAGCAAACACCTTTGTGGGATATCACAGTGTTTCTCTTAAATGCTTTATCTGAGAAAAGCACAATATGGATAAAAGTATTGAGACACACCTTCATGATGCATTGCATTCGTATGTTGCATTCAGTCCCATTGCCACAAAACACCTCGTCATGTGTTTATCTTTTGGGAATTGTTTAGGGAAGACCCTTTTAGGGATTAATGTGACCCTGTGCACAAAGCGGGCATCCTGGAAGAAGTTTTGTGGGAATTTTGGTGTGGAAAAATGTTAACTGACCTTAATACAGTTATCTAACTGGGGATGAACTAGAATGGAGATTAGGAGTCCAGTATCGGTGTCTGACCTCTGGGTGAATGGGCATAAATAGTAGCAATGGAAAACAGGATGTCTCAATACTTTTGTCTGTATAATGTAACTTAATTTTTTTTTTTTAGTCAAATGAAGCATGTAAGATTATAATTCCATTACAATTCCAGGAGTGCCATTAGGCCCTTTAATAAATGTATGATTTCAGTATTGGGGGAAAGGTTCTTACCTGCTCTCACTTAACGTCATCAGTGCTCAAACAGGATCTCGCGCTGTGTTCTTCTACTGGCCTTTGAACAAATATTTAGCATATTTATAAAGGAATAATGTCTCAATTAAGGATTCTTGTGTAATTTCAGTGCTGAACGGTACCAATGCACTTTTAACTAAATTGGTACCTCAAAACCATGTGGGGTAAGGTTTCGCAGAATATTTATATTTACAAAAAGAGGAGAGCCATGAGAACGATTTGACATGGAAGATCCAACAGAATTCTACAGGTGTCTTTATACACACTGGACTATGCACCCGGTGACAGATCTTGTACTTAACGCTGGTAAATCTAAGCAGTATTATTTCCCTTCGTGTCGTTGTGAATCAGATTAATAGTTGTTTCTTTCACGCGCAGCCACAAGACTAAATAATATTTGACCATGTACTAACCTTTTGTTGCTGAATCACCAATGTGCTTCGGATGTTTCACGTTTGCTGCTAATCTTTTACACGTCTATGCAGAGTTAGCCATATCAAACTGCCCTGTCCCCAAGGCAATGGATCAGCGCCAAACCATGATGTGGTTCTCTACCTTGCTTTGGATAAGATTTTAGTTTAGTCTACTTTAACTGCAATTTAAAAAGTAATTAATGCAGAAAACCAGCTAGTACCAAAAATTATGCACAATCCCTTTAAAACAAGTGCAATGGTGGTTTATGATTGTCTAAATGTATTTGATGCAACCTATTTATGGAAATTGTAACCTATATTTAACCAGTATTAAAAGTGTGAATATGTAAAGGCAGCAAACTTGTTATTTATTCCACAGAAGTATGGTGAAAAGATTTTTTTTTTTTGCAAATGCAATCTTTGTGAACTCAAAATTCAGGTGTATATAAAAAAAGGTTTCCCTTCGACCTTCATTTGTCTGAACTCCTCTGTACAAAGCCAGCTACAAAATGCTGCAAATTAAACTTACAAAATCAGCTAAACTCACATAACAGGGCAGATGGCATGAATGAATCAACCCGTCTAAATGGGTGTCAACAGCTTAGGCTGGTGGAGGTGGAGTGGTGTGAGAAAGGTGTTCTTGGAACACCTTGGGTTCTCTAATACCTGTGGATAAACTCCTGAAAAGAAAGGATTTCCATAAGCATTATGGCTGACAATGTTTACCCCATTAGTGAAGGGGTAAACATTGTCTCCTCTATAAATAATTAAGGTTCTTAAGTCAGGGGTTGGATTCAGGTCAAAATAAGCCTTCAGAGTTCTTGAACATGTAACCCATAAAGCATCTGTGAAACATTTATGGCATATCCTGTCTGCATGGGGTGATCTCTCCTAAAATGTGAATCAATTGTTGCATTTCTGAAGGCTAAAAAAAAGTCCAATAAGCTTATAGAATACAGAGCAATACAGTAAAGATGCTCGTTAATAATAGTTTAATTTCAAGGCTTTCTAAAAATGAACCACAAAGATTAAGGTCATTGTGCATTTGCTTATTATTAACTTTATTGAATTAAAAGCTGAACCAGCATTTGAATGAACAACTCCATTTCCACCAGCCCCAAATTCCAGTAAACTTATTCTGGATGTTCACCATCATTGGGGGAAGTTCGATTTCAGGAATTCAAACAGATCAGCACAAAAAGAAACAAGATAATAAGAAATAAAAATAATCGAACATACTCGTGCAGCTACCAGACTTGTTCAGCATTTAGAAATATAAAGAAGGTTGTGCTGAATTACACAAGAGAAAAGCCCAAGAAGCAAACCCATGCATCTGATGTACCCAAATCCAATGTGCCTCGCCGAATAAAAAATTATGTCACCAACACTGTGCGGCCTGGTTCGGATAAATTACAGTAGAACTGCTGCGAGCTTCTCATCTTGGGATTTCTTGGGGTTTTTGTTCGTTCTGCCTCAGACTGTACAGCATCTGAGAATATTCCACGAGGATATTGAAAGAATCTAAAACCTAGGTTCCAACAATCTGGGGATCATGGGCTGAGTCTGGTAGTGGGGAGTCGTGGCAGTGGTACAGAAAGCAGTTTCCCCAGCAGCTGTAGCAGATCAGGAACAGGGCTGCGAGGAACACTAAGGCACAAATGGTGCACGGCTTCCTCTCCAGCAGGAAGCTGAGCAGGTAGAAGCCCATGAACATCGAATGGTTGAACCACAAAGCCGGATTCAACGGCTTAGGGATCAGCAAGACCGGAAGTAACCACTGGAGGCAGTACATTGTCTCTGCTGTTGCTGGTGGTGGCCAAGTTTCAATTATGAAAACCAGTCACTGGGAAATTTGCCCGCCAACAGCCACCTACCACAGGCAGTGCTTAGATCTGATCTGCAAACACCATGTCATACCTTAAAGAAAAAAACAGCAGAAAACATTGATCCTCAGTAATTGGACGTTCATTATTTAGACAGACACAGTCACAAACAGGCTTCTGTAAATACGGCTACAAACATCATTTTTTTTTTCTTCTACATTTCTAAAAAATAGTTTTAATATTGTTAAATTATTTTAACTCTTATTCACTTACATTTTTAATGATGTAAATAAAAACAAAGATCTGACTATTTTCGATAAATCTTAATTATTTTTTTCTTATTACGGGAAACAAGCTTTTCGAAAACATCGACAAAGGAACACAAAGGGCAAAAGACACAGGACAGAATTATTGTAGAAATAGAAAGAGAAATGTATTTCAGATAATACTTTCAGGGTTACAGTAAAACGTTCAGTCTAAAGCATTCATTCATTCATTCATTATCTCCCGCTTTATCCTCTATTAGGGTCGCGGTGGGGTTCCCCATGCCCGTCCAGGGGAGAACGTCTCGGGCGCTGGGGAGATAGACCCAGGACAGGGCGCCAATCCATCGCTGGGCACACACTCACTCACACAGACACACTCTATATGGGGCAATTTTTTGGAGAATTCAATTGACTTGATCCATGTTTTTGGACTGTGGGAGAAAACCGGAGAACCCGGAGGAAACCCAGGCGGACACGTGGAGAACATGGAAACTCCACCCAGATGGGAATTCGAACCGGGAATCCCTAGCGCTGAGAGGCGAACGTGCTAACCACTAAGCCACCGTGCCGCCCAGTCTAAAGCAAATGCTTTAAATTGTTGAGATACACAAGTTGTTTGAAATCTCAATAACACTTAGTTTGTAGGTTTAATTAAAGAGAAATAATATTACCAAAAACAAAGACATAAACTAAATATAATTAAACTAGCAAAACACACAAACCCTTTTAAAAAAAATGCTAGAACCTGCCACTGTGACCCAGTTCCAAAAACAGTGCTCCAAGAGTTCCTCAAAACACTATTACGGACATGTTTACAAAAACACAGCTTAAACCCTGTTCCAGAAAGTCCTGCTGGGGTCCGAAAACACTGCTGGGGTCCGGTTCTAAAAATACTGTTGCTTTTAATATAACACCAGCTTATTTTTAAAACACTACAACATTACCAAAACAGATGACAACTTCTTTGGTGAGTTTTTGAAGAATGACTTCTTTAAATACCTTTGAATTAGTGGCAGTAAAAAAAAACGTCCACTCTACAGTCACCATCTTAGAAATCTGAGTTTACAGCCACAGAGCATCTGTTACGAGGCTGCTTCCTCTATTTTAGCTTGTTCGCTATTAATGGTATACCATTTGCCCTAAACTTTGGAATGTGCTTTATATGGACACCCCGTCAAAACTGAGAACCAAGTAACCCCCTTTAAAAACCCTCTAACACACATGGACCTGGGCACGGTAGCTCAGTGGTCAGGGTGTTGGGCTGTCAATCTGAAGGTTGGGGGTTCAAATCCCAGGTCCAGTGAAGTTACCAGTGTGGGTTCTTGAGCAAGACCCTTAACCCTCATTGTTCCAGGGATATTGTGATGAACCCTGTGCTCATCTTGTAAGTCGCTTTGGATAAAAGCGTCCAATAAACGACCAAATGTAATGTAAACGTAAATGTTTATTATCCTTGCTGCTGTTATTACCGGAAGAAAATACGTAATTAAAACGTAGTAAATCGCTGGATAAATCAGACAGAATGTCGGAATCCGATCTGAAACAGATCCAATGTAAGGTTTTAATGCTGAATGAGATGCCGTTATGAGTTGCTAAAAGCAGATCTCAGACTGCAGCTCCCTCAGATTGAAAGTCGACAGCAGAAATATTCTTGCCAATACTGATTAGGTTTATTCTTGAGTTTGCACCTTAACTTTGTACATAACCTTACACCCAACCGTAAGAACTGTAACATAAATCAAATAAACAAATATACAATGAGCAATTTACATATTGTAAACTATTAATCTTAAGAATGATCCTTTGTTGGTTTTATCACACGAGTTTACATCTTGATTCAGAACCGTAATTACATATCAATTCACTCTAATGCTAGAAAAGGTAATAAACATAATTGGTATATGAACAGAACACAAACCTCATTGGCTGCATGAAATATCTAAGGAAGCTATAGTTTCACGTTGTGACCTGTTTGTGTTCTGTTAATATACCCATTATGTTTATTACCTTTTCTAGCATTAGAGTGAATTGATATGTAATTACGGTTCTAAATCAAGATGTAAATTCGTGTGATAAAACCAACAAAGGATCATTCTTAAGATTAATAGTTTACAATGTGGAAATCGCTCATTGTATATTTGTTATTTGATTTATGTTACAGTTCTTACGGTTGGGTGTAAGGTTATGTACAAAGTTAAGGCGCAAACTCAAGAATAAACCTAATCAGTATTGGCAAGCGCAGCACGGTGGCTTAGTGTTTAGCACGTTCTCCTCTCAGCTCTAGGGATTCCCGGTTCGAATCCCCATCTGGGTGGAGTTTCCATGTTCTCCCCGTGTCGGCGTGGGTTTCCTCCGGGTTCTCCGGTTTCCTCCCACAGTCCAAAAACATGGATCAAGTCAATTGAATTCTCAAAATTGCCCCATATAGAGTGTGTCTGTGTGAGTGAGTGTGTGCCCAGCGATGGATTGGCGCCCTGTCCTGGGTCTATCTGCCCAGCGCCCGAGATGTTCTCTCCTGGATGGGCATGGGGAACCCCACCGCGACCCTAATAGAGGATAAAGCGGGAGAAAATGAATGAATGAATGAATATTGGCAAGAATATTTGTGCTGTCGACTTTGAATCTGAGGGAGCTACAGACTGAAGGCAGCGTGGACTTTAAGGAACCTCAGAACTATGCCGTGCTATATTTAGCCGCCTGCCTCACATTAAACTAACGCCAAACTCCTCACCTCGTCAACGGATGTTAAAAACAACTTTGACTTTATTGACAGTTGAACTGATTTTCACTGAATAGAAGTTTCCTGACGCGTCACCTCAGACCTGAAACACATTAAAAACACGAGGGCGCCGTTAGCGGTCGAGCGAAAAACGAGGTAATTCGTCAAAAACTAGACCGCACTCTTTACGAACGACGATGACGGAGCTAAAAAGCGGAGATTTAATCGCTTGGTTTGACTCTAAAACAACATTTCGGAGAGTTTTAACACCGCTGTGCGGCAGCGACGCGGTGGGATTAGCACACAGTCGGCTAACGAACTGCCGCGACGCGGGCTGCGGGAAACCGAGCGTTATATCAACGTTAACGTTACTAATAACCGAAAAGCTTTCCCGGTCGCGTGTTGTTAAATGGAATAAAGCAGAATCACCTGTCAGTCTTCAGGCTGAAGCAGGCAGACGAACCCCCCGCGCGCGCGCACACTCCCCCCCGCACACATAGCTGCGTAGAACCAGCCAACTCAGCCGAGGGCCAGCGGCACGCGCGGCCTCCACACTGCCTGATTAAAATCCACTGAGTCGAGCTGAGGGATTCGGTTACATGATTCTTTCAGAATATTCATTCATTCATTCATTCATTATCTCCCGCTTTATCCTCTATTAGGGTCGCGGTGGGGTTCCCCATGCCCATCCAGGGGAGAACGTTTCGGGCGCTGGGCAGATAAACCCAGGACAGGGCGCCAATCCATCGCTGGACATACACACTCTATATGGGGCAATTTGGAGAACTCACTTGACATGATCCATGTTTTTGGACTGTGGGATGAAACCGGAGAACCCGGAGGAAACCCACGCGGACACGGGGAGAACATGGAAACTCCACCCAGATGGGGATTCGAACCGGGAATCCCTAGTGCTGAGAGGAGAACATGCTAACCACTAAGCCACCGTGCATCCTATATTAGGGTTCCCCATGCCCATCCAGTGGAGAACGTTTTGGCGCTGGGCAGATAGACCCAGGACAGGGTGCCAATCCATTGCTGGGCACACACTCACTCACACAGACACACTCTATATGGGGCAATTTAGAGAACTCAATTAACTTGATCCATGTTTTTGGACTGTGGGAGGAAACCGGAGAACCCGGAGGAAACCCACGCGGACACGGGGAGAACATGGAAACTCCACCCAGATGGGGATTCGAACCGGAAATCCCTAGCGCTGAGAGGCGAACGTGCTAACCACTAAGCCACCGTGCCGCGAATATTCATTTATCGCTTGATTTTTTTTTTGATTTTCCACTATTGAAAAAAAATTAATCAAAGACATCATGAGCCAAAATGCTGTAAGAGGTTCACTTTTGTGAGTCGAATCTTTATCAGGTGATTCCATTGTTTTAGTAGACGAGGGTTAATAAATTAATTCATTATCTCTCGCTTTATCCTCTATTAGGGTCGCGGTGGGGTTCCCCATGCCCATCCAGGGGCGAACGTTTTGGGCGCTGGGCAGATACACCCAGGACAGGGCGCCAATCCATCACTGGGCACACACTCACTCACACAGACACGCACACTATACTTTTAGAACTCAATTGACTTGATCCATGTTCTTGGACTGTGAGTTTCCATGTTCTCCCCGTGACTGCGTGGGTTTCCTCCGGGTTCTCCGGTTTCCTCCCACAGTCCAAAAACATGGATCAAGTCAATTGAATTCTCAAAATTGCCCCATATAGAGTGTGTCTGTGTGAGTGAGTGTGTGCCCAGCGATGGATTGACGCCCTGTCCTGGGTCTATCTGCCCAGCGCCCGAGATGTTCTCCCCTGGATGGGCATAGGGAACCCCACTGCGACCCTAATAGAGGATAAAGCGGGAGATAATAAATGAATGAATAAAAGGTTCACTTTCGTGAGTCGAATCTTTATCAGGTGATTCCATTGTTTTAGTAGACGAGGGTTAATAAATTCCCGGTTCGAATTCCAATATGGGTGGAGTTTCCATGTTTTCCCCATGTCCGCATGGGTTTCCTCCAGGTTCTCCGGTTTCCTCCCACAGTCCAAAAACATGGATTAAGGTCAATTGAGTTCTCCAAATTGCCCCATATAGAGTGTGTCTGTGTGAGTGTGTGCCCAGCGATAGATTGGCGCCCTGTCCTGGGTGTATCTGCCCAGCGCCTGAAACGTTCTCCCCTGGATGGGCATGGTGAAAATCCACAAGGACGGGAAGAATATGAAAACACCCAGATTGGGATTCGAGTCTGGATCCCCAGATTCACCCCATGTCACCCCAGAAAAAACACAAAACACAAGTTTTTAAACTCATTGTATTTGATATTTATTTTAATCTTATTTATTACTCCGGATTCCTGGCAACCTGATCTATGGTGTTTTTTTTTATTATTATTTATAATAAATAATACATCTCCAGGCTGCTGAATAGCCCGTTGATGATTTCTCTATGTGCAATTTTATCATGTTACCTTTTTATAATTCAATTACACTTTCTGAGCACAAGTGTCTTCCATTTAACTGGTTCTTTTGAAAATGGGAGCCCTTCTGTTTGGAAAATGTGTGTGAAGACAGGTTCTCGGTCTATTCATTTTATTTTACTTACTGTCTTTGTAAGGCAATTTGACCAATTCTTCATTATTACCACGTTTCACCAAACTGCAGAATGTCGTTGCTTTTACAGGAACCATAGAAATAAATAATATTCTGGACAGTTCTGATTTTTGGAGAGACAAATCTGACAATCACTCCGGCTTCTTCATTCAAGCAAAATTGTTGGGAACGTTTCATTATACTCTGTGGACTGGAAAGGTTTTAAAAAGCTAAAAAACATTAGTAAATCATAGATTTTGGTGGGAGTGTAACTGCCTACCTAAGCAGTTTATATTTTTAATTGGTTTAAAGTTCGTACAATTGTATAATAGTGTATAATAGAACTTCTGTTCTTTCAAGAACATTGACAATGTTAATTTCCATGGTTACAATGCTAATTACTGCGGTTACCACGTTACAAAGGTTACAAAGTTAGCATTAAGGGTCATTCAGAAGCTGGAGAGCGACAGGTCACAATGTGAAACTATAGCCTCCTTAGATATTTCATGCAGCCAATGAGGTTTGTGTTCTGTTAATATACCAATTATGTTTATTACCTTTTCTAGCATTAGAGCGAATTGATATGTAATCAATACGGTTAAATCAAGATGTAAACTCGTGTGATAAAACCAACAAAGGATCGGTCTCAAGATTAATAGTTTACAATATGTAAATTGCTCATTGTATATTTGTTATTTGATTTATGTTACAGTTCTTACGGTTGGGTTTAAGATTATGTACAAAGTTAAGGTGCAAACTCAAGAATAAACCTAATCAGTATTGGCAAGAGCGGCACGGTGGCTTAGTGTTTAGCACGTTCTCCTCTCAGCGCTAGGGATTCCCGGTTCGAATCCCCATCTGGGTGGAGTTTCCATGTTCTCCCCGTGTCCGTGTGGGTTTCCTCCGGGTTCTCCGGTTTCCTCCCACAGTCCAAAAACATGGATCAAGTCAATTGAATTCTCAAAATTGCCCCATATAGAGTGTGTCTGTGTGAGTGAGTGTGTGCCCAGTGATGGATTGGCGCCCTGTCCTGGGTGTATCTGCCCAGCGCCCGAGATGTTCTCCCCTGGATGGGCATGGGAACCCCACCGCGACCCTAATAGAGGATAAAGCGGGAGAAAATGAATGAATGAATGAATATTGGCAAGAATATTTGTGCTGTCGACTTTGAATCTGAGGGAGCTACAGACTGAAGGCAGCGTGGACTTTAAGGAACCTCAGAACTATGCCGGGCTATATTTAGCCGCCTGCCTCACATTAAACTAACGCCAAACTCCTCACCTCGTCAACGGATGTTAAAAACAACTTTGACTTTATTGACAGTTGAACTGATTTTCACTGAATAGAAGTTTCCTGACGCGTCACCTCAGACCTGAAACACATTAAAAACACGAGGGCGCCGTTAGCGGTCGAGCGAAAAACGAGGTAATTCGTCAATTCGCCTCAAGAATAATGGAAATTAATCAGTATTGGCAAGAATATTTGTGCTGTCGACTTTCAATCTGAGGGAGCTACAGTTAGGGTGTATTTACTCACTTCTTTCTTACTTCCCAACAACGTTATCGTTTATTCTACAGCTTCCTAACACGCGAATTGACTATTATGCAAATTGCTCGATGATGTCATTTAGCGCCTTCTAGCGGCTTTTCGTACAGCCAATAGCTACTTTCCTTACTGAGGCGTTGGGAACGCTGCCTCATCGCCGCCGCTGGCAGAATTACCGTCAACGCTGAGCCGCACCGCATGAAATACAACAGCTCGGTTTAAAATCCCCGTGGGTTTCACTTCCCTTCGTGTTTTTCTTCTAACGAAACGCGTGGATTTGAGCCGCCGGCTCGCCCCTGCCCGGAGTCTCCCCCGCAACACGCAGCATCCCCCAGCGGCGCCTTCTGATTGGCGCTCAACACCTGAAGGTAAGCGCAACATCTCTGAATATACATTCAGCTTAAACCTCTTTACTATAGAAACCTCTTTACACAATTGAACTCGTATTTGTATAAATGTAAACATTTGGCTGTAAATATGGACAAGGAACCTAAATTCAACGCATTGAATATTTCTGAACGCCTGTTGTCACTGCTCTCGGGGCAGGGTGAACTGGAGAACAAGGTCATCGCGGCGGTAAGGCTGGATGGATGAGAATAGGCTGGATGGATTTTTTATAAATATAAATCGGCAATATCAATGTCTATGTCTGATGGAATGAATAAAATCTGGAATACTTAAGGATGACGATGTGGGACACCTTGTATGAGGCAGAATCATTCAGTGAAATGTAAAATGGGTCTCTCATCACTGATCTCTGATAACAGATAACAGATAAGTGACCTACATTCTGGGAGGAGCTGGCATCTGTGTTGCCTTTAATCCGTTGGGTGAAGATAGTGTAAAAATCAGGTAAATATGCTACAGCAATCGACATGGTTTTAAAGACATTGGACTTGCTGATGTACTAGGAGGTACTGATCCAGTAATATAATATAAAAATGGAAATTAGGGAATAGGTATTTACTTATGTATTATCGTGGCGAAATTCTAAGATTGAGCGTGGTCTCTAAATGCTGTGAGGATGAGTATTTTAATGGTGGATATTTATATAGCTCTGTTTACAATAGCATAACGTCTCACGGCTTATAGCATAACGTCTCACGGCTTTACAAAGTTCCAGAACAAAGCCCCCGAAGATCAAAACGAAGTGATGGTAGAGAGAAAACACTCTCTATAGTCTCTCTATAGTATTTGTTTTTTTTTAATGGAAGAAATCTTGTGAGGACTGAGGCTCGGTAGTAACAGTGTAAGGCAATAATATGAATATAAAAAATGTATAGAATGAAAAAATAAAAAATAAATGTAAAATAAATAAAAAATAAAAAATTAATATAAAAAAATGTATAGAATATGCATATAATCAGTCATTCAAAAACCATGTGTGTTGTCCAAGTGTGTACAGTCGGTGAATTCTGGTAATTTTCCTCCTGACTCTCTGTGAAAATGAAAGTTCTTAATGGCCTGAGTATTTCGTACTTCGGATAGATTATATGTTCTTTCATTTTTCATTTCTAATGTACAAACATATCATTCAAATATATATCATCCACAGCAAAAGACAAAGGACCTGTTTTCACAATTCGTCATGAGCCTCCGAACTGGGTGTGGATGGAGACTGTAAGTGGTGTAGAGCTCCATGAGCTCAGGACATCGGGACATGGATTTGAGAATACAGCCTTCCAAGATGAGGAAGAGGAAACCCGGGTTCGAGTCATTGGTTCCAGTAGAGCAGATCAGTGTTTCGCATTACACAACGGAAACCAAATCTGTCCTCCATATCTTCAAGGGGATGTTCCGACTCCTCGCTCGGATGAAGAACCAGAACCAGTGTATGAAGAGCGCTCAGCAGACTATGGCTTTATTTTTGCTTTGGTCTTTCTTGTTAGTGGAATTGCATTAGTAGTGATTGCTTACACCATACCAAGAGAGGCGCGAGTGAATCCTGACCAGGTGACGGCTCGCCAAATGGAAAAGCTTGAGATTTACTACGCACAGCTCGGCTCTCACCTAGATAAGTGCATCATAGCCGGACTTGGTTTGCTCACCCTGGGTGGGATGCTTTTGTCGATTTTGCTAATGGTGTCTGTGTTCAAGGGCCAACTTTACCGTCGCAGGAGTTTCATCACCTCCAGGAGACCCATGAAGTCCTACGGTTCCATAAACATGAGAATGGGACAGTTGGCGGCTGCTGATGGAATTGAAACTCTGGTTGAGGGTGAAACAAGTACAGACACTCAGGTGTCAAGCACTGAAGCAACACAACATGAAAGGCAAATGTAGTAGCACATGCTCACAGACCCGACACTTAATGAGCTGCTTTACTCTCTATATACACATAATTAGAACAAAAGTCTAGACGCACCAGGCATGCGGAGGAACGGAAAGGTGCAACGTCGGAATTAGACAGAATAGACCAGAAAGAATGTTACTTTGGAATCTACTGTTGGAAAGCACAATAATCAACCTGGAAAACAATCATAGTATCACTGAATATGCTGCAAATGAAAACACCATTCACCATTCAAAACTTCAAACAATACCTAAATAATGTATGACATCACAAAACACATTATATGAAACATTTATGGAAAAGCAACTATGGCCTGGTGAGTAGAATTTAATGTATAACCGGGATGACTGTTAAACTTCGGGACTCACCAGGCTGACAACATGCCTTAAAATATTATCTGTTCGGAGAGATGGAGAATTGGATTTGTTTATTTGAAAACTGTGAAGCCTTTAACATTTATACATGCTTATGAACATAACCAGTCTGAAATATACAGCACTGTATGTTGTCTTTATACTGATATTCCAATTTTGTATGTGTCAAAAACTATATATAACAATAACAAATGAATGTACGTCAACTCTTAAAAATAAGAGTGCCAGAAAGGATCTTTTAAAACATTTTGGTGCCACACATTAACCTTTTGATGTAAATATTTATTAATTTTAAATGTTAATTTCGGTAATAACTGAGCCACTGACTCATGGCAAAAAGCACATAATTAAAATGATTTCCTTAAGAAACCTTTTTGGCACAATTGTTTTTAAGAGTTTAAGAAACCTATACCAATCTATAAAGACAAATGTATCTTATATGTTAATAAGAAAGAACCCAAATTTTCTGATGAATAATACATTTTACAGATCAGAGGAGTTACCAGAAGGACATTAATTAAAGATTTTAGTAATGTTATCACCAGCTTTAAAACGGTCAATTAATTCAAATCGCTGTCATTTTAAATAAACAAAACGTGGATGTTAATATCAAACCCCATGTATGAAAAGTATATGATGAACTGTGGTCCAGAAGGTTAATAGTTGAAGCTGTATTACACAGAGTCTGTCACCGTTAAGCATTTGAGCAAAGTCGTAAACACTGAGGTGCTTTAACTGTATGATGTAATGTCCTTTGTAATAGCTTCAGATGAAGCTGCGAAATGCTTAATATGTAATACACAAATGATTTTTTACAAACATTCTTATCAACCAGATATCTGATTTCTTAAATTTTGGAAGAATTTTTACCAAGGTCAAAACCACAACCATCTTATTAAGATATATTATGTACAGAAAGTATGTGAATTAACTGCTTGCATGTAAAGAAATGATGATTAGGTGGATGATCGCATTAAAATGAAGTGAAACACGAATCCAAACAGTGATGTCATAGCAAAAAAAAAAACAGTTTTGGTCAGGAACAATTTGCACAAGTACAAAACAGCACAAAGCACATTATAGGGACATTTCCTTATCTCTACATACTTAGTATTTCAAAATAGTTTTACTGATAATTTAAATTCTGCATACTGCACACTATTTTTCACTTGTTAGAATAGCTTACAGTATTATACCACAGTTAACGTGACCCAAACCAGGCACAGTCAGAGTGTCTGAGAGTCTCAGAATCAGATTAGCAAACTTGGAAAGATGGGGTCTTATTTCATGAAGTTGTGGGTGTCATTTAGTTTCACATAATGCTGAAACATAAACCAATACCTACCAGCATTTCACCACATCTATAAATACTGATATTTTCTATATACCATTTTAAACACAGTGAAAAAAATAGAACTTTCAATGTTAGTTTTTGTGGATTCAGTATATTAAGTTTTTTTAGATCTGCAGATGGACAAAAATAAAACAGGAGATGGACATTCAGACTGTCAGAAGGAATCTGTTTAAAAATGTCAAGATGCATGATCACTTGTTACCACCATCCTAAACTATGAAAGCAGAGGACAGCAGATTGCCCCCCCCCCCCCCCCTGCTCAAAGCAAGGTGTTATAAGGTATGGTCGGGCATGATTTTACCGATCTTGGTTTTGCAGCTGAACCTTACTAATTTTATCCATGCAGCATTTTAGTTGGTTTTGGTTTTACATAAAACTTTAGATTTAGATATATTTGTCCCTACAGTGACCAGGCACTTGTCCTTCAGTAGCATTCACAAATTAATAAGTTAAGACAAATTCATTTATTTAACTAACATTTTATCTGCTAAACTTTAAGATCTAAACTCATATTTTATCACGGTGACATCTGCAGCTGCTCCATAAATAACATGCTTCACTAACATTGTCGCATCAAGCAACTCACATTTCACCGATTGATTAGCTGAAGAGATGAGATACTAGAGAAGTAAATGAAGTATCGATATCACAAAAAGTGATTATGGCGTTGCTGTAGAGGAAAATGATCCGATCTCAAGGGTGGCCAAAAGCCTCTAATGTTTTGCACTGGAGTCAGTTTTGTGTGCTGCATTAGGAGTTGTCGTTTTAGTTTATAGAATTAAAGACATACACAAGTGGTTCAATACAAAATACATAAAATACTACAGTATCCTGTAATAGCATCCTCATAATAGAAAATTGTTTGCTTTAGAAAACCTTGAATGGTGGTAAAGGAATCAAAAAGCAGTTTATTTTTGCATTAATTTATTTTCAGTCAGCAACAAACCTCAGGAACAAAACAGCTTCAACCAAGAACAAGTTGTAACAAGCTAACAAGTAAGCAATTAGAATAAAAAACTTTTAAAGTCTAATCATTTTTTAAGTATGTTTTAAGAATGCTTTAAATGTCCTGTTGTGAACGGTAGATTACTGAACAAAAGACAAAGGTTTGCAAGTCATCAGGAGGAAAGCAAGAAGTTTAGCTACATAAACATGTCATCAAAGCCAGGTGGGGGCAGGTGATCAGGGTCTGGCCTAAAAATACAATCAGTAATCTTCATTAATAAAAGTAATAATACTACAGACTGTTTCTCTGTTTCTCTACATGCTTTGTTAGTTCTTAAATATTTAACCACCGCATTATCTAGCATACACGTTCTTTAACAGTATATCAACAATATAATGTAATATATATGTGGCTGTTTTTTACCTTGCGTGCCTTCCAATTGGTCCAAAAGGGTCAAAGCGTGCGCCAGGAGGTACAGCCCCAGGAGGAAGTACTCCAGGTATGCCCCTTGAGGGGTCAAAACCAGATCGAGGGAAGCCAGAATGTAATGGATCCATGATCATGCCCCCTCCTCTCCCACTGCAAATGGTAAATATTCATAGTACATTATTTGGTGGATGCCAAATTAGGAATTTAACTATACAGAACATAGATACTGGAAGTCTAGAACCCAGTGCTTATGGATAAAAGGTCCAAAGAAAAAGAGAAATGCTCACCTGAATGGATCTAGATCAGCCCTGCCCACAGAGAATGGAGCCATCGGGTCGGTCCTGGAAAGACAGAAGGAGTAAAATGCACTTAAGATTGATGTCCTCAGCCATGATGCTCAAGGTGTCCTGAGGAAACGTGATACTATTAAACAATTCAGACTATATCTTGTGGTTAGCATGTTCTCCTTGTGGTTTTCTCTGTGGGTTCTCTATGGGTTTCTCCCACAGTCCAAAAACATGGATTCAAGGTGAATTGGCTGCTCTAAATTGTGTCTGAGTAAGTGGGTGCCGATTTATCCATATTACAATAATAGCAATTAATGTGTATTGATAAAATTATATGGTTTGTTATGTAACTAACCAAATAACTTTTTAAAAGTTTTTTTCAAGTAAAATGAAGCAAAAACGTTGAACTATAAGACAACAGATGTAGCAATATTTGCTCATTTTAACATTTACATTAGAATATACCTTAACTGTGACTATTTTTTAGCTAAAACTAATTTCCATATTTCGGGTTAAATGTGTTCTAAGATTGTGTTACTTCACACAACAGGAGAGGTAACGCTATAATTCTAAAAACAATCTTAATAAATTGTTCACTGAGTCACGTCTAGGGCAGGAAGGACAAGCAAAAGACGAGTGACTCAACCCCGGCTGGACTCACGCCACATTCTTAAAAAAGTCACTGCCTTTCTCATTTCTCATTGTGCTGTCACATTTTCTTATGTCTCTTTGAAATCGTAAATATAATTTGAAGATTTCTACATTTACTTCTATACTGAACTCGTTTTTTATACCTTTGACCTTGACTCATGGCTAGAAGACATGAGGGGAGCATATTTAATTTAACTTGATTATGTACAGTAATATAACCAAAGAGTCACATTCTGCAGGTTTCTCACCAGTTTGGAGGATGTGTGGCATGGGGAACTCTGTGAGGAATGAGCAGGGGATCATGATCTGGCTCGGACCATGTGCCAGGACCCGTCTCTCTTTTTTTGTTTGTCCTGGATGGGTCGTTTTTTTCTTTCTTTATGTTGCTTTCATGTTTTGTTGAGGAAAGCAGCGAGGAATGCAGCTTCTTCACCAAGTCGTCTGTGTTTTTAAACACACTGGAGAAATAATAACAGTTAAGAGCAGGTGAACATCCATTTTGATCCAATGGGTTTAAATCATTCACAGGTGTGTAATTAAAACTAGGGGTGAGCTGCAATATTCGCTGATTCGACGATTTGATTCGGAGAACCGTAGTCGACTATGAACCTCATAGTCGAATGTACCATTTTGACCACATGGGGGCGCCCATGGCTGCTGCTAAGCATTAGTTTTTACATGAAATGTCTTTGTTTTCGTTATATATATAGCCTTATTTCAAATAAAATCATAATTTCTAGAAAAAAAAAAAAGAAAAACAAAAAAAAAAAGGTTTTCTTTTGTTAGAAAAACAAGTAAAATATATAAAAAAAATCTTTTTTAAAAACTATGCTTATAGCGCCATCTTGTGGTGAAATTTTAACTGATTCGACTATCAGATTCGACTACGAAAATCTGTAGTTGAATACAGCCCTAATTAAAACATTCACTTAAGTCAGGTTTACAGAGAATCAAATCCAGATCCAACATACTGAAATGTAAAGTATTCAAATTAAAGGATGAGTGAAATATTATAAATACTTAATATTATTGATTGCAGGGCAGTATGGTGGTGTTTTGTGGAGTTTTCATGTTCTCTCCGGTTTCCTCCCACCGTCCAAAAACATAAATTCAAGGTTAATTGGCTGCTTCAAATTGCCTTTAAATTGTCCTTTATTGTGCTTGTGTTTGTGTAAGTGAGTGTGCACCCTAGTATAAGATTACACAGATGATAATGAGATGAGATTATTGCTTGTGTTTACAAAAAATATAGTAAATAAACATATCACAGATACTGAGTACAGTTAAGTATATCTGGCTAATCAGTATTCTGCACTGTAAACACTCCACTCCATCAGAAATCACTGTCACTTGCTGAGCTCCTGCTCTTTGATTAAAGCCAGACAACATTGTAATAATCTTATTCTTTAACTAATTTTTTTCATCTTTATTCTTTAGAAAATGAAAATCTACAATATACCTACCTTTCAAATGACTGCAAGTTGGTTTCGTCAACATAGTCACTGACATTAATTGTCAGGTCTGAGGGTTTGCCAGTAACTGAATCCTGTAACAACAGAAACATAAAAGTATAAAACATACTTAACTAACATACAGCATATAGACAAAAGTTTTTAAACACATATGATAATTTTTTTTTCATTAGGTGTATTACTTAGGCAAATTGTATAAAATCAAGCTCTTAACCATTAATAGTAGACAACTCGATGCTTCCAGCCTAGTGGTAAAAGTCTGGGGTGGGCATGACTGTGCCTTTGTTCACAAAGCATGTTGCACTGTGCGGCAGCATTTACCATGACATTGAATATCAGAGAGGAATCCACCAGGATGGCCTTCAGAAGCAGGTTGGACTTGTCATTATTAGATCTGTATCTCAGAGTGTACAATTCTTTGTTTGCGTTCCAGTCTGCAGGAAGTAACTCTGATTTCTTCTCTCCATCGCTGGCCTGTAGATTTAATACACAAATAAATAAAATAAAGCAGAGATGGTTAATATGCTATTCAGCCTGTAATTTATTGTTTCATACTGTGTATTATATATTTTGTCAATGAATTTTGAAAGCGGGCGGCACGGTGGCTTAGTGGTTAGCACGTTCGCCTCTCAGCACTAGGGATTCCCGGTTCGAATCCCCATCTGGTTGGAGTTTCCATGTTCTTCCCGTGTCCGTGTGGGTTTCCTCCGGGTTTTCCGGGTTCCTCCCACAGTCCAAAAACATGGATCAAGTCAATTGAATTCTCCAAATTGCCCCATATAGAGTGTGTCTGTGTGAGTGAGTGTGTGCCCAGCGATGGATTGGCGCCCTGTCCTGGGTCTATCTGCCCAGCGCCCGAGATGTTCTCCCCTGGATGGGCATGGGGAACCCCACCGCGACCCTAATAGAGGATAAAGCGGGAGATAATGGATGGATGAATTAATTTTGAAAGCGGGCGGCACGGTGGCTTAGTGGTTGGCATGTTCTCTTCTCAGCGCTAGGGATTCCCGGTTCGAATCCCCATCTGGTTGGAGTTTCCATGTTCTTCCCGTGTCCGCGTGGGTTTCCTCCGGGTTCTCCGGTTTCCTCCCACAGTCCAAAAACATGGATCAAGTCAATTGAGTTCTCCAAATTGCCCCATATAGAGTGTGTCTGTGTGAGTGAGTGTGTGCCCAGCGATGGATTGGCGCCCTGTCCTGGGTCTATCTGCCCAGCGCCCGAGATGTTCTCCCCTGGATGGGCATGGGGAACCCCACCGTGACCCTAATAGAGGATAAAGCGGGAGATAATGGATGGATGAATGAATTTTGAAAGCGGGCAGCACGGTGGCTTAGTGTTTAGCACGTTCGCCTCTCAGCGCTAGGGATTTCCGGTTCAAATCCCCATCTGGGTGGAGTTTCCATGTTCTCCCCGTGTCTGCGTGGGTTTCCTCCGGGTTCTCAGGTTTCCTCCCACAGTCCAAAAACATGGATCAAGTCAATTGAGTTCTCAAAATTGCCCCATATAGAGTGTGTTTGAGTGAGTGAGTGTGTGCCCAGCGATGGATTGGCACCCTGTCCTGGGTGTATCTGCCCAGCGCCCGAGACGTTCTCCCCTGGATGGGCATGGGGAACCCCACCGCGACCCTAATAGAGGATAAAGCGGAAGATAATGGATGGATGAATCCCCATCTGGTTGGAGTTTCCATGTTCTTCCCATGTCCGCGTGGGTTTCCTCCGGGTTCTCCGGGTTCCTCCCACAGTCCAAAAACATGGATCAAGTCAATTGAGTTCTCCAAATTGCCCCATATATAGCCCCCCCCCCCCGCGACCCTAATAGAGGATAAAGCGGAAGATAATGAATGGATGGAATTTTGAAAGCTCCAGATGTTTCCTTTAGGGATTAATCACTGTTTTAAATTGAAAATGAAAAGAAATCCGATGTCATTCCTTAACATCACTAGTATAAAACTTCAGGTCTCTGTTTGTTAATGTATAAAGACAACAACACGTTAAACAAATGAAGGATTCTCACTCAATGCTGCGTCACGTCGCTGCCGTTATACAAGAAACGAGTCGCATGTACAGTTTATTGATTTCTGTAGTTTTATTTTAACAATGTGATTAAACGCGCGTCAGTAAACACGACATGAGGCAGCAGAGAGGTTTATTACATTCACTGAACTGCAACCTGCTTTACAGAGAACTGTAGTTTAGAAACCCACCTCATCTCCAGACCCCACACATTTATATCCGCTCTTCACAATTTCCCAATGAACAAAACACACGACGGCATCTTGTGCAGATTTGAGAGACTTCGCAACGCAGGTGTAGATGACCTCCAGTCCCGCCATGGCGATGTTTTTACACGAAACGAAACGAAAACTGTCTTTATTTACATTTCTCCTACAAGTCCGTCCCAAAATGATTCCCCGGTGGGAAACTAGGTCTAAACTTCGGTTCCACTTTTTGAACTCGTCACCGATTGTAGACAAACGAGGTTTAGAGTAAAAACATAAACCAAAAATAAAATAAATGACGCTTTACTTCTTGGTTTGAAAGTTTTCACAGAAATACCCAAGTTACAGCACTTTATTTGTATTTTTCGGTGTATTATAACGTTAAAATTGCCTGTAGATGGCAATATAGCATTAACTATTTGTCAGTGTTCTTGTAAGAAACAGAAAATGGTCATACATGTGTAAACACCCCTCCTAGTTATTAAATACTGTTTAATAAACGAACATTTCAAATGTTGTTTAAGTAGTTTACGTAAAACACAAAGCTTGGTTTTGTTAATAGTCAAACACTAACAGTTGTCATAAAATTATAAGCGCAATACCTAAACTTGGTGCCAAAAACCTTTCGCAGATAACTGCAAACTACAGTCCACCAGAAAACCCTGCTTTACTTTGTCCTTCCCTTTACATTTGCATACATTTGGTCATTTATTGGACGCTTTTATCCAAAGCGACTTACAAGGTGAGCACAGGGTTCATCACAACATCCCTGGAGCGATGAGGGTTAAGGACCTTGCTCAAGCATCCACACTGGTAACGTCAGTGGACCTGGGATTTGAACCCCCAACCTTTAGATTGATAGCCCAACACCCTAACCACTGAGCTACCGCGCCCGTTCAACTGATACAAAAGAGACACTAATGAAATAAAACAGTAATACAAACAAATTTGAACAGCAACACATCAAAATGTACACCATGTTATTATCCTTCCATTCATTCACCCATGCCCATCCAGGGGAGAAGATTTCAGGCACTGGACAGATACACTCAGGACAGGGCGCCGCACTCACTCACACACAGATACATTCATTATATAGGGGCAATTTTTAGAGCTGCCAATCTGCCAATGTTTTTGGACTATACGGGAAACTGGAGAACTCAGAGGAAACCCATGCAGAGGAGAGAACATAAAAACTTAAAACGTAACTCAAACATGGATCCCCAGTGCTGAGAGGTAAACATGCTAATCACTAAGCCACCGTGCCCCATGTTATTATTTATTTAAGAAGAAACTTTACAGAATAAAAACATATGTAAAAAAAACTTATGATATTATAGCTTTAAACCACCTTAACAGCTAAGCATCTGCATCAATAATCAGATCAAATAAAAATGGACAGGCTGTAACAATTGCGTTTCGAGAGTCATTGTTGATGTCTTTTCTTCTTGGCATTGTGTTAACACACATCTGAACTTTGTTTACTGTTTTCATTTACAATTAAGCTAAATTAATAAACATCTCAGGGAACAAAATCAGTGGTTAAACAAACCACCATTCCATTTTAAAAGCAGTAATAATTTACAGAAGACAATAAGTGTTTATGTTGAATGACAATATTACAAAGGTTACGAAATGTCACCCATGAACTTTGCTGCCTTTTAATCTAAAATAGCATAAAAGGCCATTCATTATCTCTGCTAACATAAAACTACTAAGCAAAACATAAACCCATGTTTCTCTGGGTTACTATGATTTACAGTGCATGGGTAGATATAATACAAAATATAAATCAAAGTTATTTAAAAACCCTTGACCTGCATGCTGGCACATTATTGATCATGTTGTGAAACAGCATTCCTGGAGAAGAAAGTCACATAAAGTCATTTGGCTCTGAATTTATTTACTGAAAAAAGTCTGCCAATTTAAATCTGCCAATTTATTTCTACTTTATAGCACTGTTGTTGTCACGTAAGCAGCATGGAGCCCTTTTGCCTTATTGCTTTCATTTGCTTTACCATGTGCTTTTGTTCTCTTTATTCGTAGCCACATCTTCTGATCTGTTTCTTCTGTAATTAGTTTCACCTTTGTTTGTCACCTGCCTCTCATTTCTATTGTCCTTGGTATATAAGCTTTTTTTCAGTTTGGTTCATGTCACGGGTCATTAAAATAGCAATTTTACATTTTGTTCCCGGCTTTAGGCAAGTTTGCCAACAGTTTAATTTATTCTAATGTCCATGCACTTCAGCATTTGAATTTTGAGTTTTAAATCATTTATAGTTTAATAAGGAACTTATTTATATCTTTGCACACTTGTCACTCTTTTGTCAGCTGCACAGGTGTGCCCCTGTAAGAGTGATGGCATTACAGGTTTCATAAATAAAAATAAATTCTACATTTAATATTTCAGATGATGTAAACAATTTTCTCAAGCAGTTAATGCACAACATCTGTTTTTGTCAGGATGCATTTACAGAAAATGGCTTCAAGACTAATGTCCTCAATGTAAACCATTTAAAAAAATTTTTACATGCTAAACAGCCAGCTGAAGACCATCTCATCATGCAAGATGGCCTACTGTATGCCTGATGATGGATATTGCAAAGCATTGCACATCATTACAGAATATTGAAGAATGTACAGACAGAGCTCTAAATGTGCTCTTATTTAAAACTAAAAGAAAGGTCTGCAAAAATTTTACAGAAACAGGAAGCAGTTCAACAAACACAGAAAATAAATGAACATTTTTTTACACATTATTAGTGTAAAATTAACCACATTAGAATATTAATAAGGCAACAAACTAAAAGAAATTCGAAATATTGCCACATGATCTTAAGGGAATTCCAGATTAAACAGATTATTGCTTTAAGTATGCAAACAAATCTTACAACGTACAGCAGACACAATAAAAACATGTAAAGTGCAGATACAATGCACCTCGCATATCCTAAAAATTACTCTTATTGTGAGGTCAAAGAGCCAACCAATGCACCACTCTTTTTTGTATTGCGTTTTACAAAATATATTAATAATAACCAGTATGTAACTGGCATTGTACAGTTAATTGCACAATAGGTGTTTTTTTTTGCATGCAATTAAATTAAAACAACAACTGATTCAACTAATTCAATTGAATAATGTTGCAGTTCCCCTTTAATGCAGCAGAATCCTAACCTGTAAACACAAGTGTGACCTGCTCAGGAAGCAAGATGACTCTTATTAGATAAAAATATCTACAGCTAACAAGCTCTTTGCACCTTGTTATGATGTTCTATAAAAAATAAAACATTAAAGAATGTGACCTCTCATTCTAATGTGGGGCTTTGCTTGGACATTCTCAGACTAGCAGGAATGATAATACAGCCATCTGGTTTGATTTTCACTGCATTGAAAACACATTTCCCAGGAGTTAATTTCATTGGGTAAGTCTGCCATCCAGTCGGCACCATGGTCAATTCAAAAGTTAATTTTTAGGGTTTACTAGGTGTTTCGTGAATGTTTGCCAACTACTGTAAATTCTTGAAAAAAGATGGGATCAGTCCTATGACATTTCTATACAAGTCAAACTATAGGTTTATCAAGTTTATAATTCATTTAATTGTAATATAATCCATTGGATCTATTGTATATTACCAAGCTAATTAATGTCTAAAACCGATTTAGCTTTGAATTCCTTTATTGAAGTCCATTGATTCAGAATATTAATGAAACACGTGATTCCTTCTGCTTAAAACACGAACCAATAATACTGTCAAGACTAAGGCATTCATTGCATCTTATTACAAATCTATTTAAAAAATAAAACTAAGAAAAGTAAAAATTTTACTTTTAAATGAGCATTGTATTAATTTATTATAAGTGGAATATTTCTTATAAAACTTTTATAAATTTGATAATATTTGAACAAAAATAAATTTTTATATTAATAAAAAAATATTTATTTTGAGAACAAATATACTGAATTTATTATATTATTGTACTATTGGAACAATTATGTATATTATTGTATCATCTAAACATAAATGAATAGTACAGTATCATATCAAGCAAGAACTGAACTATAAATATTATATAATTGTATTTATCATGCAATTATAAGTAAAACTCGTAATGGTTTAAGTTAAAAAAATATTTTTTTTAATTTACAAAATATTTTAATAATAAGTTAAAAATCTTATTTTTTGTATTTTTGTTATTGGAATAAAAGTTTAAATACATAAAAAAATAGCAGAAAAAAAAATAGAGAAATATAATAAAACACGTGCCGCAGCAATATTTTTGTTCAGCTGAATACAGATCAGTCTGGTTGTTGATTACTGGTCACCTCAACAAAGTTAAAATTGAACACGACATGCGAGTCATGACATTCAAACTACATATAATAATGTTATTATTAAACCCAGACATGAAGCTTCATTATTATAAAACAAAACAAGAAAAAAAAAGCATTACATCAAAAGCACAGTGGCCTCATGCTGTCATATAACTTTGTGCAGAGTAATTATAACCTCTGAGGAAAGAAACAGAATGGCTTTTATTAGTCAGGATGTAAATTATGGTTCATTACTAATAGCATGCCATTCTCATAATCAGAACAGACCTTTAAAATATGGCATTGCAGGCTACTGAATTTACTGCTGTTTACAGCAGATAATACACGAAATATTGATTAAGAAAATATAGCTACAGTAAATTTTACCCCGCATAAGAGAGAAGTCTTCAGCATTTAACACATATTGTCTCCTGATGTTTAAAACAGTGTTGATTCGATAAGGGCAGAACCCTCCGTCCAAATGACCTCTTTTCTTCAGCCATAGCCAATCCATAAACTCAGGAATGATAAAGACATGAAAGCAATTCTGTCTGTGAAAGTTAGGCCAACATGGACACTGCCAACCACTGCATATCATGCTTGTAGCAGTTTGGAGCCTGTTATCCATTACCTTAACTAAGCTCTCCTTCAAATGTCAACTATTGTTTTTCACGAATGTCTTGTTTTCGAAAATTACTGCACGTACATTTACTGAGAGCAGACCAATGACAAACATATTTAGTAATAAAGTTGTGTTTTTGTGGCTGTACTTTCAAGACATTTAGCAATTTGCCTGGAAGGTATCCATATGCTCGTTGTCTTTGGTGTCCGTATTATATATATGCTTTTAATGCACACAAACACACACACAATACCAGTTTGTAAACACCTTCTTTTGCACTGCTGCACTAAAACCCTCTCACCGCATCAGTGCCGTTGCAGAAGGGACAGTAAACCACCTCCCAAATTCTACCTGTTCTGTTATGTTTCTGACCAATAGAGAACAGAGAACCAACAGGGGACTAACAAAAAAGTAAACAGATGGACTAGTCTGTAGACGGTCTGTAATTGTAAAACTACAAAATCCATCTATATGATAAGTGGAGGTAATAGATGCAAAAGCAGAAGCAGGAATGTGTTTTATATATATATATATATATATATATATATATATATATATATATATATATATATATATATATATATACACACACACACAGTAAGCAAGAAGGTTCTGGGTTCGATTCCCGGTTGGGATGAGCAAACGTCCTTTCTGTGTGGTTTGTATGTGCACACTTTGCTTCAGTGTGTTTTCTCTGGACACTCTTATATTTCTCCTACACTCCAATCACATGCTGGTAGGTAAATTGAAGATATTGCGTGTATGACTGTAACTTTTTGTATCTAGGAACAGGATCGCCCCATACCCCATATTCTTTTTGTCTCTCCTTGCTTTTTGAAAGTTATGATAAAAAAAAGAAGTATATATCTAAGGCAAGTCCCCTTTAACCTATGTAACCCACCATTCAGGTGAAACACATGGACCTCATTTTAGAGTAGTCCTTGGCTATGTGGATCACAGTTCAATGATTTGGTAAGTGCTGGAAGCCTTTCTGAATTTCTACTGTGTGCTTTGTTCATTCTTAGCTGTCAGGTCTGTGCATGCAGAGGTAAGCTTCTCTGCAAAGGTAAATTATTTCCTATCCCATAAAATGAAAGAACATAACATAACTGAACATAAATCTAGTGACTACCTGAGTTATTTTCTGCATTTAGCATTGTGATGGCCTGTTAATAAAGAAGCAGAACATATGAAAATGCTAAAGCACTAATGCTGAAAGCTGATGTACATTATGGAGTCTTATGGAGTACATTACTGGATTTGAATGATTCTAATAGATGCAAAAACATTGTGATAGGATGTGTTCAAAGTAAGTCATATTTATGTTTTTTTTATCCAATATCCAACATCAAAGGGAAATACATTCAATAAATCTAGCGCAATAAACCAACCATACGTGGCTTAATTATGACTACATGGTGCATTTGAACCCATATGGTATGCTTTCCGAATAAGACGCCTCCCCCCCTGCTGTCTCTCAAGTGTGCGTTAAGTACATCCGTCACTTCCCATGCCATTCAGATGCATTTGGCCTCTGCAGACCTTTTTTCATGCGTGCACATGAAAATCAAAGCAACATTTCTTTATCATAGGTCATCAGATTGATGGGTTCTGCACAGCAGTAGGCTTGACAAGTATCAGCCATGCTAATCTCAGCATGAAGGGGCTTTCGCTGGTCAGAAGCAAAGAATTGTCAACTAAAACTTGATTCAAACATCTTATTATTTTTCCCCTTGGAGGTCAGGGTATTAGTGATTTGCCTTTAAGCAGACATCTGTGTTGCACCTGAGGATAGTGGTGTGTCCATTTATAGGCCACAGAAAAGGTAACATGCTGCATGGACCCATAAATTAAGCTTCACTAAAGACCCATAAACTCCTTGTTATTCACAAAAGAACACTTCCACCAGTTAACTATATGATTATTAGAGTCTCACTTATACTATTATGTCATTTTTAAAGGTGTGTGACAAACAGATGTGGGTTAAACCAAGTTAAACAATATTTACTTAATTTGCATATGTTTTTATTGAATTAGTTAACTTTTATTTTAATATTATGCTAAAAATGTGTTTTACAATGCCCCCCCTCAAGGAACTTGGCTGTCCCCACTGTAGGATTATTCAGAAAACAATGAGATGAGAGTAGATAATGTAACATTGTGTATATCGTGATGCATTACATAATTTAACGTGAAATGTTAAGATTGGCATTAATATTGTATAATAACCCAAAAACTGTGAAAGTGTCCATATCCTGCATTATAGCAAATTACACCCCTCAGTTTATCAGAAGTCAGTTTAGCACACAACATATAATTATGCTGATGGCTTTATTTAAACATAGTGTGAATATAAATACCTAAACCTAAATACCAAAGTAGGTTATGAGTTCTATAGAATATAAATAATTAAAAATATAATAACAAAAAGATGGTTCAGTTAAACTTCTATTTGTTTTCAACCTTAAAGTTGCATCATCAGCTGCAATTTAAAGCAAAAAATGAACCCGAGCCTTAATGAAAACTTAATCAGAAACAATCCTGTTTGGTTTTATGTAGTGATCTTCCATCATCAGCAAAGCTGCATCCATCTAAATTTATAAATGTGTAGTTTTTGTCTACAAACTTTTACAAATTATTTAACAAGATATACTTTTAACATTGACTCTTAATAAAGAAATAAATTAATAACAGATGTGCTGAAACTAAGTTAACAATAAGTATACCATCCTATTACATAACAACGTTGGAGCTAGAATTAGTCGATACCATTTGAAATACTTCACAAAGGCCTGGACAAAGAATGCACATGAATATAAATGTGAATGGAAATTGAGATAAACTTTAAAAGGTGTAGTACTAGACAGGCGGAAAAAGCAAAATAGAATGTAGGAGTTTTTAGTAACAACATGTGCCATCACAACAGGAACTTGTTCTAATCATGGTCATAATTGTCAGCTTATTAAAGCTTGAGTGGGGCTTCACTGCACTGGCGTGACACCAATGCCCTTCGTTTTGCACGGCACAGAAACTCTGCATCTGGTGTGCATTTAGTGGCTTGTCATGACAACATAGGTGCCTCTTCCTCTTGCTGAGCACATTATCCAAAGTGTTCATCAAACACAGACTGGATTTAGTTCACATGCTCAGTGACATGGTTTGTTGTGCTTCTCTTGTTAGCACTTAATGAGCCCGGGCAACTGAGGCTCAAATCAAAACACAAAACAAACTGGAATGAGGGGAAGTCCACCTGCATCATTTTTCATCATTTCAGTGATAGATGCTTCAAGAGTAACAGTAATAACTATTTGATGAACCTTATGCAAAAGTTTGAAAAGGTTTTATAAATTTCAGTAAGTTATATCAAACAAATGATATATAAAGTCTGCTTTTATACCTCTATTTTAATGTTCTGTTTTTAGCTTCAGGAGGATCAGATTCAAAAGGAATATTAGGTTTTGGAAAGGGATTCACTTTCCTGGATATCGGTTCTATAAACAGACCTGAAATCTAATACTGGCTCAGCAGTTGTTTTCTCCAAAATGTTTCTAAAGCACGTGCATTAAATCTGAATCATTTTTGCGACCTGTGTTAATGTTTATTTATAAACTATAAGCTCAGAAATTTTATCTTCTCCTAGTAAACACACCACATAATATTTTCCAGGTTATTTCAAGGATGGCTCTTTAAGAGCATTACTGTAGTCACTCCAGTTGCACAGCATTAAAGAAAGATGTCATAAATTAAAAATTAAAATTTACAGTGTAGAATGTTTCTGACTCTGAAGGACATTTATTCATTTTATGCCATTTTTTTCCTGAAATGAGATATTGTAATTTACATGATACACACTTATTTTACCAGACAATGACTGTTCTGTCTCAGCAAATATTTCAAATAAACATAAACCCTGTGTATTCTGAAAGTTTAAGAGAACCATTAATCTTTTTGTATTGAATTCTATTTTCCCCTTTCACAATATTTTCTATTTGAAAGTAAATAGTTTCCTCTGGGTTCTCTGGTTTTCCTCCCACAGTCTGAAACCATGGATCAAGGTCAATTGTATTCTCCAAATTGCCCCATATATAGTGTGTTTGTGTGTGTGTCTGTGTGAGTGAGTGTGTGTGTGCCCAGCGATAGATTGGCACCCTGTCCTGGGTGTATCTGCCCAGCACCCAAAATGTTCTCCCCTAATAATGCATTGATGGATGGGTGGATGGATGTAAATTATTAGTTCCATGATATTTATAGCAAAGTTTAAAAATCACAATTTTCTTTATTTACTTAAAGAAAATCTTTAAATCAATGCCATCATGTCTTTAACCATCTTTATTAATCATATTTAATAATTATAATTATTCTGAGTTTTCTAACTATTATTATAATTGACAAAGTATTAACAACAGTAGTATTAATATTATATTTATTTTAGGGGATACTGTATTTAAGTTTACTCTACTATGCACTTATATTTTGTAAACTACAAAAATATTCAACAACATTTATTTTTAGTAATAAAACAACTGAACTGAACTTATTCATTCAAGTTCATTCAAATTACATATAACTATACAGATGAAAAGTTAAAACGGAGTGTGCAGGACAGATACATGTTAAACACATGATAAGGACAGACTGCTTTAACATTGTGAATGTAATAAAATGAGGGATTTGGAAAACAATCAGTTGCATCAAGAAGATTAAAGGTTCTGAGGAATTGTTAGAAACAAATCTATTGAAGCCTAATTAGGTGACTTAAAACTTTCTGCTACATGTTCAAATTATTGACTTTAAAATGTTCCGATAACCATGTGTCTGAATCCCCTCTGTGCCAGGGGCATCTGTGCCATTTTAAAATCAGACCCACATTTGACCACTTACAGTTAATGACATCCCATCTCAAGCAAAATTAAGCACTGAAGCACATTTGTCCAGAAAACAGATTTGTCAGAAGCTGGTAAAATTTTATCCAAACCACGTATTCTACTTACTGTTTTATATATATAACATATTTTAAATAATAAGCAGCAAATATGAAAGAATACTGTTTCATAAAAATGTTTTATGCAGCTGTTTGATGTGAAATTACACATCCTTTACTGGCAACATTTTTGAACTGAAAAAAATCTAGACAAAAAAACAACAACACTGCATTTAAAAAAAGTGCATGTGATAACATTTGAAAAAGGAAAGCAGTACTTATTAACACATTTATCAAAGCTTGCAGTTTTTAACCTTATACCCAATGACAGTAATCTGGTAAAAGTGTATGTCACATTTTTTTCTTGCGTATTAATATTTATATTTATTTTTTTACTTAATTTAGTACAGTGTATTTCCTTTCTATAATGCAGAATTCACAATAAATACCAGTTTCCAGTTAATCTATTAACATGTCTTTAAAAAAGGGGAGGAACTGAAGCCTTCCAAGTGAATCAACACCGGCACAGGGAGGACATGTAGATGCTGCACAGAAAACATGTTTACTTTAACCAGGGGTTTATTCTGAGACTTTACTGTGGGAAGTGTGTAGAAGTGTTAACCGCTGCACCACCATGCCAACATGATTCTTATATTATTATAGTGCATAATAAAACAAGTGCATCCTTCTTGATAATGACTGTATAACCTTTAGTTAGTTACTTATTTTAATAAATTAAGCACCTCATGGCGGCACGGTGGCTTAGTGGTTAGCACGTTCGCCTCTCAGCGCTAGGGATTCCCACTTCGAATCCCCATCTGGGTGGAGTTTCCATGTTCTCCCCGTGTCCGCGTGGGTTTCCTCCGGGTTCTCCGGTTTCCTCCCACAGTCCAAAAACATGGATCAAGTTAATTGAGTTCTCCAAATTGCCCCATATAGAGTGTGTCTGTGTGAGTGAGTGAGTGTGTACCCAGCGATGGATTGGCGCCCTGTCCTGGGTGTATCTGCCCAGCGCCTGAGACGTTCTCCCCTGGATGGGCATGGGGAACCCCACCGCGATCCTAATAGAGGATAAAGTGGGAGATAATGAATGAATGAATAAGCACCTCATGCATCTCACCTGGTTAACCTCATATACTACCTAGTATCTGTTAAAATGTCTGACCAGTGGCATTTGTGGTGATTATACCATGTCAGTATTTCTTCATCACTCTACTAATAACAAATAGAATTGACTGCATGCATTTAATGGTCATCTAACTATTAATCTGCCCCAATTTGCCATGTCCCAGAAAATATTAGTACCTGTGCGTTAAAATGTGCAGACGTTTCTACCACAGTTTGATTACTTAAGTACTCACACTCCATAATAATGGATGTGTAGTATACACTGTTTTAAAGGTTAAGTAATTCATGTTTGAAGTAATTAAATAGTCTTTTGTGTCTTGTAGGAAAATTTGACACTTACAACAGTAAGGAATCTATATACTGCTACTGTCTTCATTTTATACTGAATAATTATACTAATGGTACATTAAATTAAAACACCTCTAATTTGGAGGTAAGTCTTAAGGCAGGCCACCCGCTCGTGATCAGGAGGGGCTGTAAAACCATGCTCAGTAAAGGAAAGAGGGAAGGGCGAGGGAAGGGAGTCCTCTGTGCATCTCTCCCTCTTTATTTTCTTTCTTCCCAGCTTTTAAGGGGCTGAAGAAAAAGCCAGCTGTTTGCACAGATGCACGCACGGCTCCTCCTGCTGCTCTCCCTCGTGTGGCAAGCGCTCAGCCTAACAGCAGCCAAAAAGCGAAGCGGTAAGAACCATTTCCAACCAGGAATAAGCTTTGCTTCATACAGTGTTTGTCCTAGTCTTTATTATTTACTCCACAAAACCTCTTTTGATGGCTAATTTTTAGGATGATATGATGCAAAATGTTCTATTTAACTGTTTGCACAAAAACTGTTGCATGGTTAGTTGTAAAGTGTACAGCTGTAAGTGGAATGTATATTATTCGCTGAGGAAAGTCTTGGTAGGTAAATGGCTCTCTCATTGGAAATAATTTTTTTCTGAGTGTAAAAAGCTTGACCGCTGAAATATGAGGGTCTTTTGCAGAAGTAGGAGGATTTCTAAATCAGGTCCAAAAATGTGTGCAGCCCTCAGCATTTTCACCAAAGAATAATATATTTATTTTACAATCATGGGATTCATGCTTCAGGAAGCTTTGGTTTTTGGAGAGTAAAGCAGCTGAGAGCAGTTACGAGTCAGTAATGTAGAGCTGATAGCTGGAGGTTAGAACTCACCTTGTGCCTCAACTAGCGGGAATCTCTTTGTTTGCCTCCTTAATTAAGAGCTTTCAGCAGTCACACAGAGCTGGTTGATCACTTCCAGATCCTTACTCTTTTGCAATACCCTGCTGGTTAACTGTCAAAATCTGCAGTCAGTGGAGTTGACATAAGGGGAGAATAACAGCAGACCTACAAATTAGACCAAATCAACTTTTATTAATGAACCACACAGACTAATCATAGACTAGACACTGACAGAAAAAATGAACTAAATGTCAATACCCCAAAATACAATCTACTTTAATGCACCCCCTACGGTTAATTTCCGGACCTTAGGATAATGAGGTGTACTTTTTGATGTACATAAAAGTAACTATGCTCCCAAACAGTAAATAAAGGTACATCAGAAGGTATTGCCCCTGTGACATCGAAGCCCTAAAGCTACAAGACATTTTTTCTGCCACAGTACCAACTGCACAAGTTGAATAAACGTTTATAAGATGTTTGTTTTAAAGTCATAGAAAATATTTTTTGCTTTTAAATATAATTGACTTTGCAAAGCTCTCCAAACTGGCATATTTGTGCTGATGTTAATGTTAATGTTAAAGTTTTACAGCAAGAAGATTGTAAGTTTGATTCAATGGTAAGACAAACAAGGTCCTAACTGTGCAGTTTGGATGTTCCTTGCATATAATTTTTTTTACAGATAATAAAAAAATACATTCTGATACATGAATTGGAGAAGGTACTGTACATTGTCGATTAGTGTGAATGTTATTGTTATTGTACATGACCTGAGATGGACTGGTGACCTGAACAGGGTGTTTTCACACTTCGTATATCATATGAGGGATAAAATTAGACCACCTCTAGCACCCAAAGACATCCTGCTCAGTATAGACAGATTGGAAGGTGGATAAATGAATGAATTTGCCAAAAATGTAAACCAGTCGTACATGAGCATCACATAAGGAGATAATCACAGAAAACATATAGTTAACACACTCTTGTTTTGTTTGTTTTATTTTACATTTTTTTCTTTGACAAATTAGAGTAACAACAGAGCAACATCGAATAAAATGCATTTGAAATAGTTTGTTTTATACTTTTATTTAAGAAACTAAGGTAGTAACTAAAGATTTTAAGAATGATCATGAGAATCTTGATCTTGTTTATATTTTGTTTATAATTGATGTGTGTGTGTGTCTGTGTGTGTGGGTGTGTGTATGTGTGTGTGTTTATTACCATACCTGTACCTGATCATTCTCATAGACTTTTTTAAAACACTATTGCTAACAAAATATGTACAATAAACTGATAAAATCATACATTAAATCCATTTTCTTGGCACCCAAAACCAACAAACCACTGAGTTTTGGAGTGAAAACCACTTTTTTTGCAAAACCTTTATATTTTATCAACTTATTTTAACACATTTTAAACACTATCATGGCTTGCAAACTCTTGCAGCCTGCCAGTCTATTTTTAGTGTTTTCTTACACAATGTTTGTAGTTTTGAGTAACTCTTGGACTGTTCTCAATAACCTTTGCTACACTAATCCAAAGCATTATGTGTCCACATCCATATTTAATATCTGGCAATGTGCTCATACAATTTAATGAATTCATAGAAAAAAAACTTACATCATCCATCTCTGAGTGTCGCTTAGAATAAATGTTAAAATTTATTTTAAAGATGCAGTTTGGATTCTTTACAAACCACTGCAGCCCAAACCTTTAAAAACTATAAATTTAGAAACGTAATAATTTGTGCACTTTTCCCTAATGATGTCATGAAATCGACTTCAAGCTTTATTGATTAGTTCAGATTTTAGGTGGCTTAGTGGTTAGCACGTTCGCCTCTCAGCGCTAGGGATTCCCGGTTCGAATCCCCATCTGGGTGGAGTTTCCATGTTCTCCCCGTGTCCGTGTGGCTTTCCTCCGGGTTCTCCGGTTTATTCCCACAGTCCAAAAACATGGATCAAGTCCATTGAGTTCTCCAAATTGCCCCATATAAAGTGTGTCTGTGTGTGTGAGTGTGTGCCCAGCGATGGATTGGCGTCCTGTCCTGGGTGTATCTGCCAAGCGCCCGAAACGTTCTCCCTGGATGGACATGGGGAACCCCACCGCGACCCTAATAGAGGATAAAGCGGAAGATAATGAATGAATGAATGAATGAATAGTCATTTATAAGTAATTAAAGGATGGGCAAATGCTGCAACAGTGTGATAATTCTGCAGTAAAATAGAGATCAGAAACATTTGCACCTCCTGATGTTCTTTTTTATATAGATATACTGTATGCATTGAAGTGCACTTTCTTTTCTCACAAACTTTTATGTTTTGAAGCCCCGAAAGACAATTGGCTCCTGTATTGTCGTAGCTGCCTGGAGTGTTCCAATGAAAATGGCTGCCTACGCTGTCCTGAGCGTCTGTTCCTATATCTACATCGAGACGGTATGAGCCACTATGGTTCCTGCCTTCACTCCTGCCCCACTGGTCACTTTGGCCTGCGCGGGACAGAAGTAAACCATTGCATAAGTGAGTTTAATGTTATATACTTTTCCAACAAGTTTATAATTAAAAAAAAAAAATCCATCAGATCGTCACATTACTACTACAAAAAATTATTACACAGTACAGGTATTAATGATAAGAAAAGGAATTTGATCAGGTATCTGATAGTTCTGAATATATTTTCTTGCCAGAATGCAAAGCTCCAGATTGTGAGAGATGCTTTGATAAAGACTTTTGCACCAAGTGCAAAGCAGGATTCTTGCTTTTTAAAGGCAAATGCTTTAGCAGCTGCCCAGAAGGCACTATTGCTTATTCCAATGATTGCTTGGGTAAGTCATATATATTTGCTGTATTTTTTCAGTGTGTTTTACTGTATAACTAGACTGTCTTTTAGTTTAGTTTGTATTGTGCTGTTACTATGATTTTTCTGAATTTAACATACTTTTTTTTGTTTATTTCTACAATAAATAAAATATAACAAAGTTTTGTATTAAATATATCCACAGATAATTGTCCGTACAGTGCACTTGGTCACTGGGGTGAGTGGAGCCCTTGTCTTTATAATGGCCTGAGCTGTGGTGTCAGATGGGGTCATCAAAACAGGACAAGAGAGCTACCCAAGAGATTGTTTGAAAAACACTCTGCACTTTGCCCTCCTCAGCACGAGAGCCGAAAGTGCCGTATGAAAAAGAAATGTCCGAAAGGTGAGTTATGGTCTTGCATGATTTTGTAACTCACTTTAGTTTGCAAGCTACATAAGGAATTACTAACACACAAGTGGTTTTTATTAGTGTAGACCACTCTGGGACAAAGAGAACCCAGGGGCTGAATTCATCAAATTTATGACTGTCCTCACTTCGAACTGTTTGTGACGGGCTAAAGAGTTTTCATTTAAAGAAGGGTAGAACTTTATGGGGTGATAATACAATAAAAGAAAAGTGGCATGTCATGGATACTGTGGTTTCCACGAGTGACGAAAACTTTTTTTTCTCATTTTTCGCATCATGCTTCAGAGCTTTGGTTTCATGGATTCGCATGCTGAGACATTTACCGAAGTGCTCAGCATCATTATGTCAATTCTGGAGCACTCTGAGCGTATTAAACGTGATAATGAGGGCTGTCAGACAAATACCACAACCACTACATAAGGAATCTGGAAGTATTTTATTTTGGCAGCAAATTCAAGGAAACATTGAAAAAACATTGGAAATAAACAGTAACTGTTTAAAATACCTCTAATAATGCTACTGTACACTACAATGGCAAAAGTAAGAGCAATTCAGACAAACAAACACCTACTATGATATTTGATGCAGTGGTTAATAGGCAGATTGTAAATTCTGTAATTTTGGAGATTAATAAAAGGGAAGGCTCTTTCAAAGTCTGATATTTACAATTCACATTTGTCAAAATGTTTTCTGGCTAGAGAAGAGACGATTACAGATTTTGATGGTATGATTATTGTATAAGATATTCTTTATAATAAAATATTCTTTATAACACAAAATATTAAATTGTTTAGTGAAAATAAACCCATGTCCCTTAAAGTATATATCCATCTTTTTGTCCATTTAAAAAAAAAGCTTTCTGCTAGTGTAACTTTTTTTTATTCCATGCAAGTTGCGCCACTCCTGGCACGAACAAAAGAGCTCAGAAGAAAAGTGGTTGATGTGCAAAGTCCTCTCATGTTTTTTTTATGTTTCTTATTGGAAATTAATTGTTCTATTAAAGTTGAAAGGCAAACTGTCCTGGCCCAAACCATTATACAACCATCACCACCATATTTCATAGAAGCAATATTGTTCTCATCCAGCCACAAAACAACCTTCTGTTCGTTCATGTGATCTTTTAGAAAATTCTATAGACAGTACAAACTGTAAAGAATGACTGTTTCTTTTGCATCTCAAAAATGGTGCCATATTCAGAATCAATTTAGAACCTTACTGTGTGCAGTAGTGAATACTTTAAACAAACTAAATTAAGTTTGGGTAGCAAAAAAAACTTTTGTTTTCCTGATTAAATGAAAGCAATACAGAATTAAGCATGGCTTCATTCAGAATTTACTCTGAAACACTGTTACAATGACCCACAAATTAAATAATTATTAAATTAGCATTTATAGAGGGTCATGTGGATTGATTTAATCTGGATTGAATGAATTTAATGTAATTGCATGCTCTGTTTATCTCAGGATTGAATGCAAGATTTAACATGTGTGATAGTTGATTTTTTGTTTTTTTTTATATATTGGGAACATGCTGTTTTTTATTTTAAACAAATACTCCAACCTATTTAGCGGATGACTGTTGTGTTCTGTAGTAAACCAGTAACAAGAAACAGAAGAGAGTTCCTTCAGATTCTCTCATCTCTGCTTCCCGAGGCTTTCCCATTTCATTCCCAAAGTTGTTTAATCTTATAATCTGCACATTAAACGATGCACAGGATCCAAACATTGGAGAGCATGAGTGCCGCAATGCCTTGTTTTTCCTAAATGGACGGATTTCTTTTGTTGTAGCAGCCGGCACTTTTTTTTCATCCTCACTTGATGATACACTGGAAATCATTTGTTTAGAGCAATTACCATTGGCAGATCAGTTTCAGTGGCATTAAGGAAAAAAGAGAAATACACTCGCTTTCTCTCTGTCAACATCACTTTAATGACAGCCATGTGCAATGCTCAGGCCTTATGGCATCTTCAGATGTTTCTGCGTCTGTGTCTCTTGTTCTATCATTTCGGTTTCAAATCTTATTGCCTGCAGATGTACAAGTAAGCATAATTCCTTAACCATCATTTTAACAATTTATAAAGGAGGATTTATGGATGTGGGTTTTAGTAAGTGGTTTTGGTTTTACCATATCATAGTTTTCATGTGTGTTTCAGTTTAGACAGTTAGTAGTTATTTTTTTTACTTTTATTGGCTGCCACATGCAATATATTTTACTTTAAAACCGAATAATTCTATTTAAGATGTTATAGTCTTAAATATTTTAAAGATTTCATCAGCCTTAGTTGAGCCAATTGTTTCTTTCCACACAGACTGTGAAGATTTAAGAGCAGAGTACCTGTCTACAGATCCAAACATAAATTCACCTAAATGTTTTTGCAGCAGGGGAAATTAACATGATCATATAGTTATAGTATTAAATGTGAATTTAATCTTATTATCTTGACCACTTAATCCTTTACTAGTTTCCCAATGCCCATCAAGAGAAATGTTTCGGGTGATGGATAGATGCACTTAGGCACCTAGGACAGGGCACCAATCCATCTCTGAGAACACACTCACTCACACAGACACACATACTATATATGGGCAAGTTAGAGCAGATAATTCACCTTGAATCCATGTCTTTGGAAACCAAAGAACTCAGAACTCAAAAAAACAACACAGACATGGGAAGAACATGGAAACTCCATCCAGTTCGGAATTTGAACCTGGATCCCCAGGACTGAGCGGCAGATGTGCTAACCACTATGCCGCACCAAAAGCGAATCAAGTTTTTCCAAATCTTTAGATTAAGGTATGTGAAGTTTACATTAAGTGTTATTTCTTCGTATTTAATTCTGGAAGGTGTTATTTGCTGAACTCAGTTTCACTAAAACTGAAAAATAATAAGATTGAAATACAAGTAAGATGAACTGGAGGTGAAGGAAGTGTGTTTCAACGCAAAATCGTTTTTTAATAAAAGTTAAAAATGATTAAAACAGATGTTCAGTCACAAACTAATATTAAACAAAACATTTGGTGGAAAAAACAATCGTATGGAATAATGTGGACCGTCCTTTGTTCTTTGATAAACTGAATGGTCTTGATGTACTAATGCATAATGGCCATCAGAAAATGTTGCGGCGTCTGACATTTTAACATGAATGCTTAAATCTAGAGTGGTGCGTAGCCATAACGAAGTAGTTGTCATTAAAATTGGAATTGCATTCCAAAATGTGTTTAATATCTTTTCTGAAGAGAAGTGTCAGCAGGTTATGGAGCTTCATGAGCTAATTAAAAGCACATCATCAGATGGAATTCCTACTAAATTGAATTTATCACCGCAGTTTCTGCTGAATAAAATGTGTCCATGTTTTTCTTTTGTGGGATGATAAATGTGAAATTTTAGCAAGTGTTGCAACATTCATGGCAGTGGTTTGTGCTTTCACCTCACAGCAGAGAGGTCCCATTGGGAGCTTCGGTTTCCTGCCACAGTTCAAAAACATGCTAGTATGTGAAATGGTGCTAATAAATTGCCCATAGGTGTAAATATGTCTGTCGCTGGTCTGGACTGAGATGAACTGGCCCATGGTGTCTTCTAAGCAATATAACATATTGCAGTTACCCCCCCACCCCCCAACACCACCACCACAGCCCCGTGACCCTGATCAGAGAAAGAAATTTAGAAAACAAAATCATTAATGTTAGTGTGTATTTATGACTATGACAATTATTTTCGTTACAACTAAACAACACATCACATAGGGGCAATCGTTGGTTTGTGGTTAAGGAACCAGCCTTGAGACCCGAAGGTCCCTGGTTCGATTCCCGGTCCCACCAAGTGCTATGGCTAAAATCCCCCTTGAGCAAGGCACCTAACCCCATTTCCTCCGCGGGTGCCGTATGCAAGACTGCCCACTGCTCCGGGCACTTGGGTTCACTTCACCAGAGTGTTTCATTTCACGGATGGGTTAAATATGGAGAACAAATTTCTCTGTGTGTGTGAAGCACAGTAGGCAAAAAAGGCCACTTTAAATATAGATTACTTGAGTCTCCTAAATTATATTACACACACGTAACATGAAAAAATGTTAAGGCCATCTGGTCTTTTTCCAGGAAAACAATGTTACAATCCTTTTTTTAAAAAAATGTACATCACCCTTTTGGCAGCATGTGTTTTGTTTAAATACCTGTATACATTTCTGTGTTGGTTGTATTTTCATACATATTGCAAATCACTCGTGACCTATGCCATGACAGATGTTAGCTTTTGGATGGCCCCATCTGCCTTTGGCACTTGACAACTACTTTTCTCAGAAACGTACAGAAACTTGGACTCATCTGGACTTTGCGCTGTCTTATTAACCATCTGGTATCTGCAAAGAGGTGATGCATGGATTTTTTTGAGTAATAGCATTTTAGGATAAATTTCTTGAGGTAGCAATGGCCTGTGTGAGGTGACAAATATTTATCATATGCAACCAAAGATTTGTGGATGTATTTATCAGAGCGACATGACAGTTTACCATTTTTAGCTGACTGAAGGCTTGAGGTTCACTTACATTCAGCTTTCAGGATATATGGACTGAGGTTTCTTTATAGTCTCTTTTTTCCCAGTGGCATTTATAGTAGATGATAAAAGATCTAAAATTGTTTGCAATCTTGGTATTCTTTTAATTATCTTGGGTTTGGCACAGAGTTCTTAAAGACAACCCATTTTGCTTAAAAGACTAAGCATTTGATGAATGCAACTCAATCATAATACAAATAATAATGTTACATTTTTCAAAACATATATCATTTTTAATGATATAATGTATTAATACTGCTGTTGGTCAATTTGTCGCAAATTCTTGTTTTTACTACATTTCATTAAAAAAAAGTTGTACTCTCTACAGTGTACATTGGCATCCTTCTGGACCCCTCAAAAAACTAGTGTGCACACTAGTCTCAGTCTCATTCACTAAAGTTATTCGCAGAGCAGACCAATATAAATTCTACTCATCTGTTAACTGTCTTACATCAAACAGCCCAAACCAAGAGTAATAGTGTACAGATGATGTTCTTGTTGAGCTTTAGGGAATCGCTCATCAGTGTCGAATCTTTGGAAAACACTGACATCTGCCTGTAGACATGCAGGTGTTAAAATATCTGGACTTCAAAAATCTGGAATCACTAGAAATTGATCTGAAATTCTCTGGTTGAAGCTTTTGTATTAGAGCTTCATAAAGAGGCCTGAATATAAATGTACTTAATGTTATATGTAAAATGCAGAATGTCTGATAGACTAACTGCTTGCGAATGCTGATTTCTACCTGCATTTTCATGTTTGTAATCAGTTGTTAGGGGCGTGGTCCTACAGCCAATAAACTTGAATTGCTCAGTAGATAAATCTTTATGCTTTTATTGGTCTGGTTCATTTTGTTGTTTTTATAAAATCAGGTATAATTTTTTATGAAGTTGCAAATGTGCAATGCCATTTTTAAAGTTCAGGTCTTTCTCAGGGAACAGGTTAGTCTACACTTTTAAAATGTTTCTGATTCTTTTCTTTATAGTGATGCCAGTATCCTGTTTTGGCTCATAAATGACCGTTTTATAGGGGGAATTTAGGATTTATTCTTGTGTTATAAATAATTGTCTACTATTTTTATGTGGAAGGTCCTTGTTAGTGATAATTACTCTTTACTCAATTCACTGTGATAGTTACAAAACAAGAGATCAAATTTAAAACTAGTTCCTCTTTGACATTTAAGTGAAGAGGAACTATGTTTGGTTTCGAGGGCTTTTCTGGGTAAATAAAAGCCATTTGGTGCATAAGAATTATTAAGGTTTCATATTATAACGTATACAAGATTTTATAAAAATGCCAAATAGAATGTAATGTATATAGAATAAGAAAAAAAAGGACCCACATTTGCAATTACCTGTTACATATCCAAGCTGGCTGTTTTTTTGTATTTTACCTACCACATAAAAAAGATTTTCAGACAACCTTTCAGACAAAATGTCAAAAATATCTCTCAGTGCTGGGGATCTAGGTTCGAATCCCAATCGGGGTGGAGTTATCATGTTCTCCCTGTGTTCGTATGGGAACGGTTTCCTCCCCCAGTCCAAAAACACAGATTCACGTCAATAATGTGATACATGAATTCTTTAATTCAATAATGTGATACATGAATGTTTTGAACCAGCCATGCAATTAACCCTACTATTAATCCTAATTCTCATCATAACCATTTGTGATATTAAAATATATTTACATTACTGTCTGCTACTCTCAAAATCCACAATATTATTTTGATTTACTTTATTTTGATTTACTTCCAAATTTTGACTTCAAAAATGATAAGCAGCTGTTATAGAGCTGATGTCAGTCCCAATTTAAAAACCTCCTTTTAACAATTTGAGTTTGTGGTCAGAAAAATTGTCGGGGGCCAGAAGATGGTTGTAAAATGATTTCCTCTCTGTTGCCCTCACATATCTCTTTTAGTGCTGTTATGCAGGGAGCAGTTCGTACAGTCAGCTTTTATTGCAGCAGGTATAGAAGAGGCTTGCCTGTGTGTGGTCTTGTGTTCACAAGCTGGAGGAAGTTAAAGATGAGGACAAGCAGGTTTTTTGCCAGCAGCAGTGGCATATCACTGTCCTCTGTTTCGAGAGCCGTAGTCAGTTTTTTTTGGTTTTGTCATCAATGTGGCCTCTTTAATTACTCCCAACGATGAACAAATCCTTTTTAAAGGATACATATTTCTCTTAGCTGGCCAGCATGCATGTTTTATCCCTGTTAGAACAGCGCAAACTCTGTTCTTTCACACTAAATTAACCAATCTTTTTTTTTTCATTGTGCTTGGTGTCATTGCTTTGCTAACTACCTTTCCAGCAGCTGCCACACAAGGTTGTAAAATACTATACTGTTTTCAGCTCTTCATAACACCCATAATAAAACTGGGTGTTCATATAACACTTCAGAATGCTTTAGCTACAGCACATTTTAGGTTTTCTTAAAATCTGCAATTAGAAAATATTATGCTACAGCTTCTTGAGCTGAATGTATTTAAACATGGACAACTCCAGTTCAGAATGAGCAAAGACCCCAACAGTAACTGCTGTTACTGTTCTCAAGTAATTGATGTGTTCTTCTTTGTCACTTTGCTCTGTAAACAACGTCTCACAACAACTATACATCAATCGTTGCCACAACTACTATAATCACATACAAACGATTGTTGCCACAACTACTTTAATCCCTCTTAAATGATGGTTGCCATAACTACTGCTGTATATCCCTCAGAAACCTTACTTGCAATGAGTACTAAACAAACAACTGGTGCTACAACTATTTTATTCCTTAAAATTATGGTTCCCATGACTACAATCATTCCTCATTACAAACAGTTGATACAACTACTATAATCTTTATAAACAACGATTGCCACACCAGCAATACCACTCAACAACAACAGCAAGAAATAAAAAAAAAAAAAAACAATAGCGAGTTTTTGTCTTAAGATCATTTACTCCAACGCTGACTATGTGCAACTGAGGGGGTTTCGGATATTTCTGACTAAAAGTAGGTTGAACACTTTCTAGAAAAAAAAAGTAGGTTGAATTTACTTGTTCAATTAGTTGATTGCAGCCTTCACATGACTGACTCCAGAACCAGGTAAAGCTGCTGCTGCTGGAACACATGAAGGCCCTTTGCTGATAATATTGGACTCTCATTAGACGAAACATACGAGAGTGATTATGTTGGGTTTTTTACACAAATATAAAAAATAACATTAAGCTACATTCCCCTGTCTAAAGTTAATAGTTTGACACTCTCCATGTTAGTTGGCTCATAAAACTCTTACTAATTTGTTTTTGAAGCCCATGTTTTGTGAAGCTTTTCCATATGAATATTACCTAGTTTCCTTTCCAATTTACTGGTTGTAATTTCACGTTGACTTTTGTTGTCGAAAAACTCAAACTTCTCAAACTTGAAGAAAAACCATATTCATGGTGCCATTGTTTCATCTTTGCAGATCAACAAACATTGAAAAAACGAGGAGAAAGGAGACGAGCACAGAATCGAGACATTCGACGGAACAGAACAGTAACTAAAGCTTCAAAGGGAACCTGAACCACTAAATCACCAAAACCAGTTTAAACAGTTCCATCTGTCTATTAATATATTGCTAAAATATGAAAGTTACAGCAAAAAGGTTTTGTGTCTTTAGTTTTTTGAAAACTGCACAAAGTTACAATCTGCATGCTGTTAAATTAAAGTGGTTTATGTTCTCTGATGCAGACAATGAAACAGTTAAAATTAAAATAAAATTTTGAAGTTAAGTATTATTAATTTCAATTTGTTTACATTGTATTATATCATACTCCCTATTTATGATTTCTTGTGTAATAAGTTAATAACTTCAATACATTATTATAGTTTATTTATATATTGTTAAAAAATGTAATGATGCATTTTTTACCCCATAGCACTGCACGTTTTTTTTTTTTTGTGGAATAACGATAAATCCTGCTCTTCAGTTTCAGCATTTATTTCCTTTATTTCAGTGTACTGTAGCTGCACTAAGATTTTACAAGAGTAAAAATAGTGATGGATGGAGGATCTGGAGTTCACACATCTTATTTTTAAAAAGTCCTTTTAATCACACCTCTGTTGGCATGTGGCAGACGTTCAGTTTAATGCTGTGTCATCAGTTTGATGACCTTGATTAGCATAAATACATTTATATGTTGACAGTAAGGCTTACTGAAGGGTAAATGCTTGTAACTTTGTAAAAATAAAATAAAATTGCTCTCTTTAATATGTGTATGTCTATGAGTTTTGTGTGCGTTTTGAGTCCAGAGCAATATTGTATAGCTTTAGTATAGCTATATTATTTGAAATGTGAATATATAATCCATATGAAAAATAGACTTGATTTAATTATGGCCAAAATTATTGACACCTGCACAGTATTAAAACATACTACTACTACTGTTCCTAACAATGTTGCAGTCACAAATAATTAAAGGATTTCCAATATTTATTATTTTTATTTGCATTGAATGGATACAAGGAGCATTGTTGTAAAATCTAAACTCATTTAATCATCTTAAACACTTAATCCTGTACTAGGGTCAGGCATCATAACAGGGTGCCAATCCATTGCTGGGCACACACTCACTCAGGCACACTCACTCATATAGGGACAATTTAGATGAGGGGAATTTAGAGCAGCCAGTTTACCATGAATTCATGTTTTTGGACTGTAGGAGGAAACCAGAGAACAAGAAAAAAATACAAGCAGACTGGGGAGAACATGGAAACCCAGATGGATTCGAAACCAGGATCTGCAGCATTGAGAGGCGGACATGCTAAACACTATGGGAATAATTTGGGGAATATTATGAAGGTGGAAAAAAAAAATGGTAAAAAAGTGCACATGTGAGGTTCAAAGGAAAGGTCAGAGAACAGAGAAAAGAAAGAACTTTAATAAAAAGGACTTGAAAGGTGCTCATGACTAACGCTGACTGAAATGTTACATCATCTAAAGAACATTCGATTCTGTAGACTTTTGCCAAGTAAGTAAAACCTCACATTTGTCATGATTTTGTTTTAAAATCAAAAAATCACTTTGTTTGTCATGAAGGGTTTATTTTCATCCAGTGTCTGATCTCTTCCATGCAGGATTCTAGAGCTAGATCTAGAGCTGGCAGAGCAAAAGCAGCTTTGGCACTTTAAATAAACGTTTAATATCTTAATGTGTAGCATCTTCCACTGTCATTTCCTTTTGCAGTCATGAAATTTTTGGGTTTTAATCTTGTTCCTAGTTTAGGGGCAGCCTTAGGCCCGTGTTTAAGGAATCAGCCTTGCGACCTGAAGGGCCCTGGTTCAATTCCTGGTCCCGCCAACTACTACGGCTGAAGTGCCATTGGGCAAGGCACCTAAAACCAATTGCTCTCTCAGCACCCTGTACAGGGCGGCCCACCGCTCCAAGCATGTGTGCTCACTTCACCAGTGTGTGTATATATGTGTGTTTCACTGCACAGATGGGTTACATGTTGAGGTAAGCGCAGCATGCAAAATCAATCACTTTATCTGTATCTAGATTAAACTGCTCACAGGTTTCATTGCATTTAGCTTCCAACAGACCTTTAGGCCTTAAAATACCCACACCCCAAATGTACAAATAACACCTTATTATAAAATAAGATATGGTTACTGAATAAAGTTAAAATATGACACACAGGTTTATTTACAATGTGAGTCGGCTTTAATTGTGACACTAGGTGGCAGTAGATTATTATAAATCTCGGTTTTCTTTCCCTTTCTCTCTGCCATCCTCGTTTGAAGGCATGACTGCAATGTATCCAAAAAAATTAAAAGACATTTTATAAAACAATAGAAGGTTAAAAAAAATGATATCCCTTATATCTTATGTTTCTTTTACATTTTCCTATTGATCTATTTTTTACATTTAAATTTAAGTATCCTTTTTAGTTTAATTGCATTTTGCACTATAGACTTAATTGCTAAATTATTTGCACTCTGCACTTTTAATTTAAATAAAAAAAAAGAACAATAAAAACAAAAAGACATTTTTAAATCTGTGACCTGTAAATATGCCTTTAGTGTGAGCAGACGGTCATTTGAAGCATTTCACAGTGTGCATGTTGTATGCATGTTAGAAAGACAATAAACAGTTTAACCATGAACTTACCCTCACTATACTGTCAGCAGGCTCATGTTGAGGGAGGAATGTGAGGTTAATTTGACATTGCGGGGCATCAGTGCTTCTCTGTTGGAGCAGGTTATAAGCATGTTAAATATATGATGTGAACTTTATGGTTTGTTTAAAGGTCCACAATACAATTTTTACTTTAGTTAAAAATAATCATTGTCTGTCATGAGCTGTGAAGATTCTCCAAGTTTGGAGTGCTGACACTTTGTTAAAAAAAATATTATTATAAATTGAAATGTCAGATAATGGCGGCACGGTGGCTTAGTGGTTAGCACGTTCGCCTCTCAGCACTAGGGATTCCCGGTTCAAATCCCACTCTGGGTGGAGTTTCCATGTTCTCCCCGTGTCCACGTGGGTTTCCTCCGGGTTCTCCGGTTTCCTCCCACAGTCCAAAAACATGGATCAAGTTAATTGAGTTCTCCAAATTGCCCCATATAGAGTGTGTTTGAGTGAGTAAGTGTGTGCCCAGCGATGGATTGGCGCCCTGTCCTGGGTCTATCTGCCCAGCGCCCGAGACGTTCTCCCCTGGATGGGCATGGGGAACCCCACCGCGACCCTAATAGAGGATAAAGCGGGAGATAATGAATGAATGAATGAAATGTCAGATAATATATCAAGGTTCTTTATTGCAGTAATAATTGAATGCCTGTGTGTTATAGTAATTTATATTATTAGGAGGTCTAGTTCATTTCTGGTTGGTTTGCATGTTCTCCTCCCACCTCTGTGGGTTACCTCAGGAGCTCCAGGTTCCGCTCACAGTCCAAAGACATGCAAATCATTAAACCAGAGGTAATACATTGCTCCTATGTGTTAGTCTTCAATGGACTGGTAACCTGTTTAAATAGTTTTAATTTAAACACTTAATTCTCAGTGAGCACTGGGATGAGCTCCAACACCCACAGCAAGCCTAAGAAATAAACAAATGAAATATATACATTACAGAATCCTAAAGGTTATGTAGTTATGAGCTTATTTCTTCGCTTCTGCTTCACACAGCAGTTTTGAAGCCAGAGGGATGGAATCATAAACGTAAATTCTAAGAGGCAGGAATAAAGATTATTCTGTCACTAAAGTCTTGTAAATCAGGATGCACAGGAACACAAGTAAATTCAATTAATTTGACTCCATCGTTTCTGGATATGGAGCGTACAGAGCAGTTTTGTAATTTAAAGAACAACGTGGAAAGCAATAGAAATGTTTAGACAAATGAACAGACAGATTCTCTTTGCTGCAGAGTAACAGCTTTTTCCAACGCATTTAATGCAAAGACAGAGGAACGCAATAAACGTTTTAGCATAAAGAGCTCAGTCACAGGTAAAAAAAACACAAAATGGTGAAGATAATTTCATTTATTAGATCATTTTTTCCTTTCAAATGATGTAAAGTAACTTTTTCTACATTTTAAATATAAGAAAATAAATGGAAAGAATTATTGCTTAGTAAAACCTTATTCGTCAGATATTAAACACTGTAACTCAAGTTTTGTAGATCATTTTAATTTGTCTTGGGCAACATTTCCCCAAAGACTCTCACACCACACCAAATCTGGGTATGATGGATGGACAGACACACAGACCGATAGACATACAGATAGGCAGACCTTTATAGATTAATAGATCACTAGATCTTTTTCACTGATTTGGGAGTTTTGAGTGTTTTTGATGTAAATAAGAATCTTTATTATTTCAATTTATTATTTCTACTTTTAAATGAGAATTAAATAGGATGGCAAGCAGTTGTGATGTGTAATTATCACTATAATGTTATCCAAATGTATTTGTAACATATCAGCAAAAGCTGCAAGAAAAAAAACCTATTAAACAATATAAATCCATTCTGATGAATTCTCTCTCCTGTTTCACTTGTGTGTACTTTGGAATGCAATCCAAAAGATTACTTGGTGCGCATGTTGCGAACTAGAAAGTGTAACTAAGGCTTTGATAAAAGACATTTGAACTGTGGAATGTGAATTTCTGAATTCACTTCTCCTCCTTACAGAACACTTCCAGTTCTTAGATCTCCTCAGGCGTCACAACATGTTTAAGTTCTCATTACAGATTTTCAATTATGTTTAAGTCAGGGGAGTGTAAGGAACATTCCAAAACCTTGAAGTAGTTGATGCTAAGAAATGTTTCAGATCACTGTCCTCTTGTAAAGGTTCTGTCTTTTTTCAGCTTCACATTTGTGACTGGGTGTCTGTTTCACATTACTTTTAAATAACATTTAGCTGTTATTTGGGGAAATCTATTGTTTTAGTTACCGATGCAACGTACCTGCAAAAACCCAAATAGCAAAAAACAATATTAAGAAATCTGTCTGTTCTGTTTTCATGCATCTAAAAAAATGATCTGTCCAGCAATTTATCATTAAACAGGGTATGTTGCCATACTGAGGGCACTAAGGCACTCCTGTACCATTACAGATGGCTTTTTTACATGTTGGCATTTGTGTAACTTTTATAAGGAAAAAAATAAAATATAATAATAAAAACACCTTTCGGTGCAACATAGACACATCATCAGTGATGGTACCTGAGGTCATTGGGTGTTTCGGGTCTTTCAACATCATACCCTCTTTTCGGCAACCCAGCCAGGGGTGATCAGGCCGGCTTGTGTCCCGGCTTTTAAATACTCTACCACAGAAATATTATTTTGGTTATCAGACTTCTAAAGACGGGCAGCACGGAGGCTTAGTGGTTAGCACGTTCGCCTCTCAGCGCTAGGGATTCCCGGTTCGAATCCCCATCTGGGTGGAGTTTCCATGTTCTCCCTGTGTCCACGTGGGTTTCCTCCGGGTTCTTTGGTTTTCTCCCACAGTCCAAAAACATGGATCAAGTCAATTGAGTTCTCTAAATTGCCCCATATAGAGTGTGTATGTGTGAGTGAGTGTGTGCCCAGCGATAGATTGGCGCCCTGTCCTGGGTGTACCAGCGCCCGAAACGTTCTCCCCTGGATGGACATGGGGAACCCCCCCCGCGACCCTAATATAGGATACAGCAGAAGATAATGGATGGATGGATGGACTTCTAAAGACATTTTTCTGTAATAATAGACAACTTTTTTAAACGACTTGTATTAGCACATGCATCACAAGTGTTCAGATACGCAGTTCTGCTCACAAACACCAAGCTGCTATATTCATTTAGATGATATTATATATTTGATATTATATATATTTTATATATATTTGATATTTGATATTATATATTATTTTTTTTAAGATTATGACATATTTAATTGTAGCTGTCTGTTATTGCAAGTGCAATGTCAACAATATACTCGATTATGTCTATGGTGTAAGCCTCTATCTGACACTATTACATAAAATAAATGAACATCAATTAACAATGGCTCTGAAAATGCGAACAGACTCTAAAGGAGTTTTGTTTTCTGATGCTAAGCTGGAATGCAAATAAAGGGCAGGTCAAAGTGCTGTTTGAAGAGTTGATAAAGATTGTCAGAATGTCAGAGGTCAGTTCTTCAGTACCACTCAGGTTTCAG
>JAFMOC010000035.1:1137500-1275000 GCA_019802505.1 Corydoras sp. C115 | reverse complement strand
AGGACTCATATAATAAGCGTTTTTTTATGTGACTCTTTGTGTTAACTAGACAGTAAGTTAATACAACTCATAAAAGTTCAAACGCTCCACCTTCAAATAGTTAGCACAATACACCACTGATCTACCTGACCTAAACCTTAATGGTAAGTGTAGATAATAAAATGGTGGAATGGTGGAATATATCACTTTATCACTTTAACTGCAAGTCAAGTAGAAGATGTGAATGTACATTTACCCAAGATAAATAAATCCAACTCTGTGGAGTTTTGCATGTTAAAATATGATGTCACAAGTAACAAAAATGAAAAAAAGAACATTGGCTGGGTTACCGTTGGTCAACAAGTCAGGCTTTTTGTCATTGTTGTAAAAAAATAGAACTAGTCAACAAACTAGTCATCATTGTACAGGGACTTAAAGGGAAACACTGCCACAGAACCTTTTTTTAATTAAAAAACACAGTATAATTCCACCGAGGATAATTACAGTAAATTTTTTGTATTACATCTAAACTTATCTGGATTCAGTTTCCCAAAGGACTCAAAATTATTAGAAAAGATCAGCGCAACTGGCTCAGGGTGCGTTAACTCAGTATTTCTATAGAGCCTGATCATGTCTGCTCAGTGATTAGGGAGTATCCATGGCCCGTTCACATTGTATTTTGGGAATATTTGACTTAAACGGTCTTATTCAGATCACAGCAGATTGAAGTCAGGGCTCTGACGTAGCCATGCTACACTGCTCTTGATTACAATAATTGGATTTTTATGTTGGCTCAGCAAATTCTCATATATATACAAATTTATATCAGATCACCAACAGATGGCCAAACGTTGGATGGAGAACATTTATTACAGACATTTAACGATTCAAATTCTGAATTGTCCTCCAGTGAGCACTTTAGATTTAAATTGAACATCTGATTTAATGAGGCCCTCCACTTTTCACTGGAGGATCATAAACATGCTATCAGGTGCAACATGTCTATAGATTCACTGACCTTTGATCAGTTATCTCTTCGGGAATGTAACTGCATTCCTTTGGATGTTGTTTTATTTTTGTTTTTTTTTTGCAGTTGGCTGTGTACAAACTGACATTAAAAAGTTTGTGTGATTTATTTTGAAGGAAGTCATAAAAAAAGTAAAATCTTTTTTTTTTTTGCAGGATCCAAATTTTTCATTATGTTTAAACAATACTATGCTGCAGACGGCAAGTAATTAAATAATCATTTCTAGTACTTGCAGCTTTTAAATAAGTTTTAATAAGTAAAGGTGCTAAAACGCGCTGTATTTAATAAAATGAAGGGAGATAATGACCTATTATAAATTATTTAAATTTGCCAAAACATCTTCAAACCAAAGAACATTCACCTTCCTCCACTAGGAGTAGAACATTTGATAAACAAGGCTTGTGTTTCTTTGCTTGCACTGGTATGCAACAAAAAATATTCCTGTCAACAAAATTTTGTGATGCAATCTCTTTGCTCGTTTACTAATACATCTCTTTGATTATTCTGACAGATTGTATAATGGCTGGGCCTACGACAAAATTGATATTGTTTAACTGATGTTGGTCCCAAGATAATAAAGCTTGATTTCACAGATTTGTGCCAGAATAATCCTTTAGTCAACAAACACTACTCACAACGACAAGGTTCTGTGATTTTCACACTGATTTTCATAGTTAAAGCTAGAGAGACAGTGTGCAAGAGGGAGATAAATTGATCAGGCGTTCTACAGCAGGAGCGATAAATCAGAATTAAATCCTGACTGCAGTGTGTATGCTAGATAAATGCGCACAAACAAGTTCTCCATTTCTTTTTCATTTGTACACCGTTCCTACCAGTCGGTTAAATGCTTTAAATGCAGTAAGAGTAGGTGATTGTGGGTTGGGGTTCTATAAACTTTGTGATTCTGACCGTCAGCACTGGGATGTTGTCAGACACATGTTCCTTATTTCGGATGATAATGAATGGATGGATGGATGGATGTTTCTTTTTAGCAACTTTATAAGCTATTATTTGCCCGTTGTGGTATTTTGACTAGGTGGTTTCCAGCACACCTCCACAGTGCTGTGATGCATGACATCACTGACTTAAATTGACAAAATTATCATGCAAAATGTATCAGCAAATGTAGGAAATCTTTAAATATTTACAGCAAGTAATTCCATCATCATTTGTCATATACATATTCTTATTTAAATACTTTAAATGGGCAAAGTTCACACTTAAAAGTGCCTTTAAATTATTAACTAAAATATAGTGTGTATAATCACCTGAAACTACAGAGTGCTGATTTTTCTGTACCATTTAAAAGTCAGCAGATCACCTTTAATCTGCAGTGCAATGATTCCATATATCCACATGGGTCACTGTTGTTCACAGGAGCAATGCATTAGATTGGTTGCCATATGATTCAAGGGAAATGGCTGAACTCTGCAACCTCGTCACTAGATTCCCTACACAACCTTGCTTTACTGTTTGTGGGTGTGTTTACCAATTCTTAGAAAATGAAGCTCTGCTTTATAAAGAAAAATGTCTGTACATCGTAATGCACAGTTACTAATAATAACATAAAATATGGCTCGTACTAAAGGAATAGTTGAATGTTGTGTCATATTGTGATGCACTAGCATCTAAAAATATTACAGCATGGGAAAAGGTTGCTAATGTAAATTAACTCTTACATTTAAGTTAAAGCTTGTTTTCCTTAAAGCTAAAAATGCTGCTGAATCATGAAAAGGTGCAAGAAAGAAAGAAAGAATATTTAGCATCATACCAGACTGAAAAATGTCAACAGCACTGACATCCTGATTTTTGCACTGTTTTGAGGTGCAGTCTGTTTGTAGTTACAGAGACCCCTCTTGAAATGTGTTGTGTTTGTGCAGGTGGAGAACATTATGCTAAGTGTAAGCTAGGTTTCTAAAATCGCGCGTGTGTGTGTGTGTGTGTGTGCAAGGTATATATAACATTTGGGAACCAAAATCAGCTCAGACACTCAAGTCAAAAGTCTTTGTGTGTTTTCCCTATACAATCCACACCATTGCTTTAATTACCACAAAGTCTAACATACTGTACTCTTCGGGACTCGGAGGTGTAAATACTCTTCACAACCTCCAAGAAGTAGCTCAATGCGCTTTATTTTTCACGATCTTTAGCCGTCAACCCTGCACCCAGCAGCTTTATTTAGGGCGCGTCATTGTGTCTTTGTTATTGTGACACCATGATTCGTTGATGTGTTTTGGGCGTCATGTGCAATAAACCAATCAGCATGTCACTTGTCATTCCCTTTAAGAGACTGACGGGTTTCTATTTTAACAGTACAGTTAGTAAATAAAGTTTTTTTTCCCCTAAAAAATAACTCACCATGCGACCAATTACGGCTAAACTAACATTTAAACCATTTGTTTAAATCATCATAGTTGTAAATATTTCTGAAATTGTGAATCAGTAAAACTTTTCTTTTTGATTAATAACCACATAATTAATGATTTTTAAAAAATACTTTTATCAACATTTAGTCTAAATGCCACGGGTGAGATGTTTAAACAATGTAGAATTAAATGAATCCAGACTTTGAAAAAAAACCTACATTATGCTTTGCAATCATTATGATCGTGCTTATCAAAACCAGTGCTCTGAATGACCTCATAACTTGGCTAAAGGACAAGGGTCTTTTATGTCATATTGGCAGTTTGCTGATAAATTAAGCAGATGATTGCATAAGGACTGTTTCAAGCAGAAAGTGCTCATTTTACAGTGAAAATGAAAACAACTGCCATCTTTCCCATGTAGACTGCACATGTTCTTACATTTTTTCATTGTCAGCAGATGCTTAGAAGTAAAATGATCATGTAAAGTTTTTTCACTCAGTTTTACAATAAAAAGCTGATGAACTGCTGTGGTTTCATCTATGATCATGGCTCATTCACACAATCATCACACAATCACACAACCACAAACCCCCCCTCACATGATCACAAAGTTGAACTTACACAATATAATTGTTTTCTGTTTGATATTCACAATAATATACAATACAACAAACCCAGACCCACACTCATATTTACAAAATCATTTACTTACACAATCTTTCACCTACACAATTATAAATGTATACACAATCATGCTTACTGACAGCAAACACATATAAAAAGATAAATGTACTCTAATACATTTCTTAATCACTACAGTTTTCGTTAATTCCCATTGCCAAATCAAACAAATAACTACATACTTTATATATTTTTTGCCACTAATTTTGGGCAAATGGTTTGGGAAAGGCCATTTTTGTTTCGGAATGACTAAGCCATGACACAAAAGAAGTCCCAACTGGCCCTCACAGAGACCTGAGCATAACCCCATCAAACACCTTTGGAATGAACTAGACCGGATATTATGAGCCAGAACCTCTTACAGTGTCAAACCTCACAAAATGCTCTTCTAAAATGAGTATAAATTCTCTTTGTATAAAGCCCTGTCAAAAGAGTTGAAGCTGTTATATCTCAGGAGGATGTGATAAAAACTTCTGTAGGGGTAAGGAGTCACATACACTTTTTTCAAAAAGCATATTAATACTCACAATCAGAAAACTCACTTAATCAAATTTTTACACAAAACACATTTGGTACCCATATGTTCAACAATTTACTTCATGAATACACACATTTACACCATCATCTAATGCCTTAGGTAATCATATATTCCCCCACAAAACTGCACACTCACACACAGTCACTTAAGCAGATAAACACTTAAATTTATAAATATATCACAATCACTATCACAATATAGACAAAGGAACCTAATTCTCGCTTACACATACACTTCAATATTCACCTTCAGTTCATGCAGAATAAGCTCATCAGCTCAAAGGGCCCCTACACTGACATACATAGCACCATAAATCATCATGAATCAACTAGGACCCCCTACATGACTTAAAAAATCGAATGTGCTAACCTTATTGGGACAGTCACTTGAAATTTAACCCGATGTCCTTCAATAAAAGTTGACTTTACGAGATATTAAAAGTAGCTTGGATCAATACTTTTTGGTTATTCCCATTAAAAAGGTGAACAGCTCACACAAAAAATGTTTCGGGAGAAAAAGAAAGGCTGAGAGGATTGTGACAGCAGCCTACTCTCCTTCCAACATTTCCTATGAGAATAATTTCAGTTGGGGCAAAGAGTCATTGAGCTTGACCTCTCTTCCCCACAGAGCAGAGCCACACCACAAACTAATCCCAAAATAAATAGAAAGTAAAAATAAACAAATGGGCCAGGGGCACAGTGCACCAAAAAGCTTCTTAAAAAGGAAGGAGAATGACACTAGTCCGCACAGAGGACGTGGATTTAATAAACTTAGGTTTATCAGAGTTTATAGTTCCTTCAGAGCTCCTTTAATTAATGCAGAGATCCATGATATGATTGCAAGTCATGTTTTATTTGTTTAAACTGAATGAATCCAGAACAAATCATTCATTAATTAATGTTTGAAGTTGTATCACAGGGGGTAATAGAAGTCGGCACTCCCAGGACGAAGGGCAGTTAAACACCCTCAACAGGTGGGCAGTGCATCACCGACAAAAACCTTTAAACTCACAGATTTAACATCAAGGCACCAATTCAGCCAATTATTTATTTATTTTGTAATCTGTTCATCCTTTTAAGAGGTTTAGAAGTCACTGGACCTTATCCCGTCACTCACAGGGCAAAAAAGAAGAACATTCATGTCAGTCATGAACACATTTTATATAAAAAACTTTGTATCACTAATTCACCTACTGGCACATTTTTATGTTGAAATGGGAAACCGGAGCTTTCTAAAGAAATGTACAGACATGGGGAGAACCTACAAAATCCAGATAGTAAGTGCTATGCCCTATCCTGAAATGTAACCCTTCTTACTGTGAGGTAAGAGAGCTAACCCCTGTTCCACTGTGCGTCCCTTAATCAAATCATTACAATTAAATAAAAAGTAAAAGCCACAATATACACGCACAGTTAGAACGCTTCATTTAAATTAGATTTAAATTCAAAAATACAACTCAGGTGAAGACTGGGTATTGAACTCAGATGATGAACAGCACACTTGAAAACTTAATAAAGGCATAAGAACACAAGTATAATTTATGGAAACACAGCAGACCTTATGTGAGCTGACAGGTGAAAGAAAACACAACAGTAGTACACGACTCACAGTCCTGGACTAGGCACAGTCATCCTAATTGCTAAATTCAAAACAGAGGTTGAATGAGGATGTTGGGAATATAACCTCTGGCCAACACATCCTGTGCTAAATGGACTGGTGTACAAAAAACAAACAACATTAAAGTTGTATTGCCAGAAAAAAGAAGCAGTTTAATTAAAGAATGGCTAATTGATCCCATACTTTCAATATAATGATGTCATAATGTGACCTCATCATAAAAAGCTAGGATGTGTTTGTTTATTCGAGTCCAAAAAGCAGCAGATGAAGTACAAAAAAAGGGTTTCAATTCAAAAATACAAAGGAAATAAACACACTCAAGCAAACAGCACTAACTCAAAATAATGTTTCCAAGAAAAAGCAATGACTTAAATACATGCAGCGGAGAACACATGATGGCTACACACGGCTGACCAATAAGGCAAAAGAGGTTGTGCATTACATGTTGGGTAGTGGGGTATTGCTCATGCCCATCAAGCCATCCAGGGGAGAATGTTTTGGGCGCTGGACAGATACACCCTGGACAGGACAATTCTTCGCTGGGCACACACTCACACACTTTAAAGGTTTTTTTTTAGATAGGGGCAATTTATTTTGAATTCATGTTTTTGTTTTGACATGTACTTTTCTATATTCATGCAAACCTCAATAATGAATGAATTCATTCATTCATTATCTTCCACTTTATCCTATATTAGGGTCGTTGGGGGGTTCCCCATGCCCATCCAAGGTAGAACGATTTGGGCGCTGGGCAGATACACCCAGGACAGGGTGCCAATCTATCGCTGGGCACACACACTCACACATACACACTCTATATGGGACAATTTGGAGAACTCAGTTGACTTGATCCATGTTTTTAGACTGTGGGAGGAAACCGGAGAACCCGGAGGAAACCCACGCAGACACGGGGAGAACATGGAAACTCCACCCAGATGGGGATTCGAACCGGGAATCCCTAGCGCTGAGAGGAGAACGTGCTAAACCACTAAGCCACCGTACCACCCTTAATAGAATTATACTTTAAATAAAAAATAATTAAAACACAGAGATACCATTTTTCTTATTGATTACTAAAATGTCAAATTATTTTTTTTAAATATATAATTTTTAAATATATAATTTGTATTTTAAATTGCAAACTTGAAAGGAGTTGAATATAGGTGAGAAATGAAAAAGTTTCTACACTTTACCCAGTGAACAAACATGAAACGTAAAATAGTAGAAGCAGAATTTAAGGCACTTCTGAGAGCTGATATCCTGCTGTGTGTCTGATGGTATAACAATCATTATAAGAGGGGCCATCCAGATCAGCATAACAGGAGGAACATAATTCAGCTACCTCTGGTGGGATGTAGGAGTGATGTCTTGGTGGTTGAACAGTGGCTTATTACCATTCAATGGGATGCCAATTAAAACCAAATGTTTCTCTACAGGGCTGTTAATCTGCTGCTAAAAGAGTGCTGTGGTGCTTAATCCTTGTGATATTTGCACCAATGTCTGTCACAGACAGCATTAAGTCTAGGTTACCTTGAAAATGATATAATACGGTAGGTCTCCATTATCTCTAGTACAGGACCGTTAATTTTACAATATACAAAGACAGTAAAAAATGAGTTGGGAACTCTAGGGGCAAGCACATAGTCCTGACACGTTTGTTATAAATTGGAATGCTGATTATGAGCCTGACCTCCATGTCTAACATTGGCATCTGACCCCAGAAATACTCACAGATTGTTCTAGGTGTAAAAAGACGTAGGAAGAAATATCCATATCAATCCCCATGGCTCTGTAATAAGAGCTACAACCTTAAAGATGGGCTAGAGTTAGAAGTTATATGATGAAGCAGTCATATGGATCTCATATGGGTCCTGAAAGTGTAACTTTAGACCTGTACAGACACGCAACAATTTTCAGGCCATTGCACCTGAAATAACATCAATCTAAGTACTGAACTTTGAAATAAGACCACTTTGAGTAAGATCACGCAAGGACGAATTTAAATAAGTGCTAAGTGGATGTTGCTTGCAACTCAAGAACATTACAAACAACCTAAGAAGAACCTAAGAGGAATGTTATTTTTAAAATACATTTTCATCAATGACGACAGCACTGCTGCAAAAAATATTAACAAGTCAGAAAATCTTTAAAAAAAAAAGTGTAACAAATCTTTTTTAAATTGAATAGATTTCTAAGTAATCTAGTTTTTACTTAGTTTTTTTTTTTATTTATTTATTTTTTTCCTTCATTTTTAAAAGTAGTTAAATTAAAAGTAGGTAAATTTCCTAACAATACTGCCAGATAATTCAACTTGATCCGTTTACATTTTTTCTTGATTTGTGTTTATTTTTCTTATTTTTTCCCATCCATTATCTTCTGCTTAATTCTATACTATAGGGTTGTGGTTCCACATGACCATCCAGGGGAGGGACCATTTCAGGTGCTGGGCAGATACACCCAGGACAGTGAAGCGATTCATCGCTGGGCACACACTTACTCACACACACACACACATACACACATACACACACACAGACTATATAGGGTAAATGAGAGCAGCCGGTTTACCTTAAATCCATGTTTTTGGACTGTAGACAAATATAGGAAATAAGGATTGGAACCTGGATCCGAAGAACTGAGAGGCAAAAGAACTAACCACTAAGCCACTGTGCAGCACCCAGCTTGCATTTAACTTTTCCTTTTTGGCTAAACTCGGTGCTCTGTACTCTGTTCTTGGTGGTAGTATGCATAGTATAAAGGTTGTACACATGCCTGGATATATTTTATATTGTGTTTATTTTAATACGTTTAATACAGTTATGACCACATTTACCATCATGGCGTGCCTATATAGGGCATGGTAACTATATAGCGTAACCATACAGGCCGTGATTGACCTATGCATTTTTTTCAAATTATTATCTGTGCAACCAAAAATCCACATTTTAATAACTAATTATCAACACACACACACACACACACACACACACACACACACAGACACACACAGACACACACAGACACACACACACACACAAAATCCTCTCATTTCCTTTATTTTATAAATAAGGACATATTAAATGTTCCAAATAAAAAAAGACCAAACAGAATGCAACAAGTTTTTTTAGTTGGTAAAGAACCAACAAAGTAAGTGCTCCTTCCATTGTAGTATCAGCCAGAGGCCTTTGGCAGATTGCAGGTCTGGCAAATGTAAGTTTGAGGAGAAAAAACAATGAAATTATCTAAGTGAAGCAACTGGTCGGCTTATCAATCTGGGAAGGGTTAGAAGGCCATGTTTAAACAATTTAAAATTCATCGCTCCACAGAAAGAAGAATTATGAACAACAACAAAAAAAAAACCTGAGAACATTCAAGAGAGTTGCCAAACCCCCAATAATCAAACCATTAAGAAAAACTTCATCTTAAATGTTGCAATCCATACACCAGTCTGAACACGTTTGGTTTGTTGAAAGAGTTTAAAAAAAAAAAAATGCTATAGTTTGCAAAGCTACACCTGAACAAACCCCATGATCTGTTTAATAATGTTCTTTAGAAAAATGAGATGTTGAAATGCCAGTGTTTGATCATAATGCAAGCAACATGTTTGGCAGAATCAATAAGCTACACATCACCACAAACACATCATACCCATCAAGCAACTATCAAGCACAACGGTGGAGGGGTAGAGCTTAGGGTGTGTTGGAATGTCCAAACAAGTTCAAATGTCAGAAACTGTGGCAGGACCTTAAAGGAGCTCTGATTTCCATCAAGCATCGATGAACTTAAGTTATGTTATTCTGTAACAGACAAAACATCCTTCACAGGGAGTTGAGAAGAAGGTCATACACTTTTTGAGCATATCCACTGCTCTCATTTTCAGTAACTATGCATTAGTATATGATCAGTTTTTCAGTTTAAACTATTCTTATGTGTGCATGTGTGTGAGAGTGTCTGTGTGTGTGTGTGTGTGTGTGTGTGTAAAAGACATGTATCAGGATTTTAGAGTGTGTCCTTCATCATTTTTGCCCATCTGTCCATAAGAGTGTGTGTGAGGTCAGACTGATGTTGGCTGAGAGGCTTGGCTTGCAGTCTCGGTTCTAGTTTATCCCATGGGTGATCGATGGGGTTAAAACCAGGGCTCTGTATCTAGTCCAGGTTTTTACATCAACCGTGCCTTTTTGGACTTTGTGCACTGCTACTTCTACGACATTTGGTGGTAATGAATTTACCGTTTGGTGGGAAATGAATATGGTAAGAACCCAATATGTTTTGTTCTTTGTACATTTTTTTCAAACACATCATGACTTCTTTTATAAAATGATATAGTTATCTATTTTGCCTACAGAGCTTTAAACGCAGAGGAATTTGTGCAGTGAAAACGCACACGAACCTGGATCCTCAGCGCTGAGAGGTGAACATGCTAACCACTATGCCACAGTGCCATCCCACAAAGTGAACTCATGCATTATTATGTAGTGATCTTAGGATTTTGAATCTTAAAAACCCTATTAGAATTCCATTATGCGCATTATTTATATAATGCATATTATTTTTCCATTATGAAGTTATTTATTTGGAAAACTAAATAAATTTTTGCTGTTAAAAATTGCACTTAGATCCAAATTTGGGCATAATGAAGTACAGAATAAAGCATTAGTGAACTGTTTGTAACACAATGTCCATTTCAGAATGGCTTATATTTTTAGGAAACGTTGTGATTGAGCTCACAATCACGTGCACTAAATTCAGGTGAACCAATGATAGAGAAGACCATATATATGTGGTCAGGCTCTATGCAAAATAATTTGTCTTTGTGATTGATAGTATTTTTGGGCCAGGTTGAGTAGACAAGCAGCAAGACAAAAAAAACTTTAGCCATGTTCAGTTGATCAGAGCAAGGAAATGCCTCAGTGCAGAGCCAAGACAGAGAGTGTGTTAATAGACCTCCCTCAGTTTCTCCCCCTCTCTTCTCCTCCCCTGCACACCCTCTCACTCCCAGATAAGAGAGCACTACTCCCTTTTACTTCATTTCAGACAGAGCAGAAGGACAGAAAGGAAGTTCGTCTTCTTCACGGGTCTTGTCTGCTTCTCTCAGAAGAGGCTACATCTTAAAAAATTGATCACTGACCTCTCCTCAGCCCTACTCTGTCTTCTCTTCCATCTTCATGCTCTGTGTGTGGCTACGTGGAGTTCAGTATCTCAACCCATCTCCTTATATAGCACAGGGGCCAAAGAAAGTTTAAAGGAAACAAAACCCTGCTTATGAAAATAAGCCCTTCCGCTGCCGGGAGAGACCCACAAACAGAGAAACAGCACCAAAAAAAAAAGGAAATCAAAACAGAAGAGGAGCATCTGAAAAGACAGCAGTGGGGTTTTTATTTTCCCGTATCTGCTCAGCTATGAACATCCTCAACTGGAGTCATTGAATGCAAGCAGGCAGCACGTTTCAGACCACAGGTGGCAGTTCATTGCACCTGATAGTTCCTTTTAATTTGTAGTCATGAGGTTGGACTCGCTTAAAATGGGCTTGACACTTCTTCTGACTGTTTTTGGTTCACTTACTTGCGGAAAAGGTAATGGTCAGAAACGCCGGAAGCTTCACCGCCTGCAGCACGGCCAGTGCACTTATACTTTCGTTCTGCCTGAGACGGACAGCTGCAAAAGTGGAACGGATCCCTATGGAGGAAGCAATGTGGTCCAGAGAGATGCAGCACTCGGGGACAGCGAATGGTCTGTGCAGAGGCTTCAGCACCTGAAGACTGCCATGGAGAATAACACTCAGTGGCTTCAGAAGGTATTGGAAGAATTCTAGTGATCTTAAAGTTTTAAAAAAAGTAGAATGATAAAAGATTTAAGATAAGATACCCAAATTGATGCATGCATATGACAACAAATATAAACCTCCTGCTGAATAAAAACAAATGTGATAATAATACATAATGTACTTGTGTTAAAGTATATAATTTAAAACGTCAAAGGGACGACCTGCAACTGATGTCTCAGTGTTCTGTTCAATGATCATTAAGAAAAGCTATTAATTTATTTTAAGGGAATTTACATCAAGATCTCCAATGAAACTTAATGAATGCATGACTTTATTGTTAAAATTCAGAAAACACAGAATGTGGTTTTAATTAGTATTGGCATTGTGTGAATAGTAGTTGCAGTAATGATTTAGTCACTGTGAATTTCAGCCATAACTGTCTGACCTTCATCCCAAATAGATGATCCACTACCAATTAAGGAGGAATAGAAAAAGCATGTCTCTAGACCTATGTCATAGCAGGAGATTAAAAGCACATTGAAGACATTTTTTTATATTTATTTAAATCATCAGTGCTCTGAAATAAGGATAGAAAATAGAATGAAGATGATGCTGATATCCTTTAGATTTTATTATGTAGGCGACTGAACTGTTATTCATTTGTTTGCTTTATGTAAAAACCTGATTTACATATTAACCAAATTAAGAAATTCAGAACATCTGCAAGAGCCGCAAAACTAAACTACTGGAATGTTGTTGCAGTGGGGGGTTAGGTAAGTAAGTGGGGGTCGTTTTCTTTGATGTCACTAATGATCACCACTTACTGATAGGCTGAGATTGCACAAACAATAAATGGGGAGAGAAAAGGGAAAAGGGCTCATTTGAAGTGTTTGCTTAATTTGTGTAATGGCTGTGAAGCAAAGATCATGCAATAAGCACTCCTGCTTCATCAAAGGCCTGTAGATTAATGATACAAGCCACTTCACATTTGGAACAACTTGAGATATGGCAAAACTCCCAAGTTCTTTAAGAGTGAGAGACTTCGTCCTCTGGATGTTAAGAGACACAAAAAAGTCCTTTGTGTGCATGAAATTTGACCTTCCAGATTCATTTGATTTATGGGAAGAGCTGATTCAGAAAAGCAATTGGCTACTTTAAACTTGATTTTAATTGCTGGTAATCTTATCAGGGCATTCAATTTCTGTGAACAAGTTTCTTGGCAGGATTTGCAGCACTTGTTCGAGCTTTAGAAGCATTGCCCTGGGCTCTGCAAGGATTTTTTCCATATATGTGCAGATGGTTTGCTTGTAATCAGATAGGAGTCATCATTTACTGCATTTAACAAATTTGCAAAGTACTGACCATTTGCAGAAAGCAACATGGAATATGGAGACAATACACGAGGAAGATTGTCTTGTTTAGAGTGAGAAAAGTCTTCCTCCCAGTGCAATAATGCTTTGATGAGTCCCCTCAGCGTGTGTTAACAGGATTTGCATCCAGCTTATTACTCAATTCATTTTTCTATTGGGATTTGAAAAAAAAAAAAAAGTGTAGATGGATTAAGGGATCAGAGCCAAAATAGTGCTGCAAAGGCAGCAGAGTTTAGAATGTCCCAGTACTGTCTTTAATGGTCCCATAAAATGCCACAGATGCAAAGTTGTCCTGGGAGAAAAGCAAAGGATGTGGCGATGAAAGCTCTCCTCATCGAGCATCAAATCTATGAAAGGTATTAAATGTTCCCTATAGTATAGCTTGCAGTTTACTCCAAGTTTAAAATATTGCAAATCGCATGCTTATGATGGGAAACAAACTATGGTTGAGGACCAGGATAGTGGGAGAGAGGTTAAAAAAATGAAGCTATACGTTTTCATTTAACGTCAAAGACACAACATTTATCACAGAAACTCTTATTCAGAGTGACATACAGAAGTTCTGCTACATGATACAATATAAGCAAGTCAGGGTTAAGGAAAGTCACTCAAGATCCAAAGGAGGACTTTAGAACCTACAGAAACTCGTATTTTAAAGAACTATTGGTGAAATTTTATTGGTTGTTTGCATCAAAATTCTTAAAACAACGAAAAATTCTTATTAACTCCTGCACCAAAGTAGGTAGTTACTCTACACATCAGAAGCAGCTTGACAGAGGTGTACTGTGATGGGTCCAGATGCAAGCAGTGTATAGTACCCACAGGCACCATTATTAATATCTGTATATAATTTAAGCCATTTAAAACAACCTGAAGTACGTTTTATTAAATCTATATGTGTCAGAAGAAAATATACATTGTTTTAAAATATCAGAAACAGAATCACTAATTTGTAATTTTTTAAGTACATTAAACATACAAGGAATTTGTCTTGGTCATAACTGTGCATATATATAACATCTAAATGTTATTTATATATTTAAATTCCTTTTATCTAAAGAAAAGATTTTTATTATTAGAATTATTCTTAGTTAGATTCTTTATATAAGAAGAATCCACCATGCAGTGAGAAAATCAAATGTAAAAAAAGAGCATTCGCAATGATTAATACCACTTCTGTTTGATTACTGCAGGGTGGACACAAACAGAGCCCCCTCCCCCTCCCCAAATTGGTAGAAAAAAAATATTCTACACAAGTAGATCTGATGACAATTTAAATTTAATTACACTCACTAGTTTTCTCCATTGCCCTGTTTACATAACCATGTCCTAACTGCATGAATTATACTCTCATCAGTTTTTTAAATGTATTCCACAAAAAGTAACTTTAAGAGGTCTAATGAACAAGGGTGGGCTTGCTGTACAAAGAACACACAAACCCCCACACACACACCCTTATTTATAAGGTTAACATTGATGTAAGAGATGGCGTGGAAAAAAGTAACTCAACATTCATGTTCTTGTGTCACTGTACTTTTTTATTGATATCTTTGATATGGTATCCTCATCAAAAATACTTTATTGCTAGTTGCATTTACTATTTTTTTACCAGACACTTAGTATATTACCAGTTTTAGTTTTTAGTTTAGCTTTAATTAGAAACTACGGCCAACTATCTTAAGTGTAGTGAGACTTGAGTGAATTGAGTGTTAAACATTATTTTTCCTCTAAAATGACCAGCTTCCTGCAGCTGTATTAAACATGGTTTAATAATATAATCAGCTTTCCATTTTCAGATCATGTAAAAGATAATACATCTTATGCATCTTTATTTAATTTCATCAGAATTTGGCTTGAATCGGTTTACGGCCTTCTGACAAAATTATTAAATGAAATCCCTCTTTTTCCGGTAGAACTACTAATTAAACTGTGTCACGTGAGCTTATTCATATACCATAACTCACTGTAATTCAATAATCCAAAGCAAGGCTCAACATTTGCAACAGTAATGTTTCTAAACACCGCAAAATCATTTAAAAGACTCATACTCTGGAATGGTTTTGTGGTCCCATGAGGTAAACGTTATTAGGAATATGTGGGTAGATCTTAAACAAACCCAGGATACAAGATCCCAAAATATCTCCAAACCAGACGTGTTCTGCAGAGTGGGTGAAAGTTCCCAAAACTGAAAGAGAAAACATTGTGGTTGGGTTTATGAGGCACTTGCAAGCTGTGATACCCATCATGGGATGTGAATAGGACACATGTCTAAACCTTTGCTATGTTCTTAGTATGTGACCACGATTTATAGAAAATTGTTCCTTTTGCTGCACCTACCCAACTGTCCGCTGCATGTAGTTTTGCCAAAAATAATATTTATGACTTGTTTAGGTACTGCTGCATCACATGGTGTTTCTTTGTGCAGCCCTTACATGAAAAGGAAATTTCTTCACATCCTTTGTAAACTTTCACTGCTGTGGTCCTTCACATTGCATCTGAAACAGTATGAGCTGCAATACAGATACCGACCTCAACAGGATAAATGGATTGTGTGTGTGTGTGTGTGTGTGTGTGTGTGTGTGTGTGTGCACGCACACGTGTGTGTCGCACTCTTTTTAGCCCCCTGCCACAGCAGCCGGCTTGAGTTTGTTAAACAAACACTGTGCTCATGTTTATCATTCTTGGGGAAGTGTCATTGAGAATACAGAGCTGGTCAGTGCTTTGCAAAGAGAGAATCAACGCTGTCCTCTGCCCCAACATCAATCAAAATGAAAAGGCCAGTCACACCCAGCATGCTCACGGACTGATAAGACTCATTCTTACCTAGATTTGAACCGAACACCCTGCTTAGTGGAGCTCTTGCTACAGGATTCCCACAGAAACTGAAAAATACTTAAAATTTTCAGTTGAAATTGTGCCGTTTCTGCAGATCATATAATGTTTGTATAGTAGAACCTCATGCTGTTCCCTGTTAGATGCTGTTTAATGGTTTAAAATAAATAAAAAGTTACACTGCTTTATTTTTATTTTAGGGCTTATGTGGTTGGTGAATTATTTTTATCCCAGCAGTTATTAAATTAAACTACAGCAGCACTGCTGCACTAAAACCCCCTCATCACATCAGTGTCACTGGAGAACTGATAATAAACAATCCCCCACCCAAATGATACCTGTTCTGAAACAACAGGGGACTAACAAATCAAAGAACACAGATGGACTACAGTCTGTAATTGTAAAACTACAAAGTCCACCTATATGCTAAGTGGAGGATTTTAAATAGAAGATTCATTGAGTAAGTAAGTAAGGTCATGATCATGAACATATATCGTGTTCATGGAGGACTTCAGGACATGCTCATGGGTTAACTTTACACATGTGACAAGAATTTAACATGCTGACTCCTGCTACTATAAAGCTTGACCACTGTCTTAAAGGTTGTAGATTAATATAATCAGTCTTATTATTTTTTGTTGCAGCAAACCTGTGAAATTTTGGGCATGCTTATTCAAGGATCCAGAACAGGTGCAAGAAAAGCCATATATTTATATTATAGATTCATCGTTTTACCCTGCATATTATATATTAATTATAAATTCTTTTTAGGTTATTTACAGTATGATATATACTGTACAACCATATCACCCAACAGCCTATAATAGCTGCCAGTGAACCACGTAAATGCCACTGGAAGCAATGCAGATGTTTTATCCAGTTTTCAGCTGTAAGTCATAAAACATAAAACTTCCTGTCTTATGACTGAACCCTCCTTAACCAAATGGAGCATTAGCCTCAAATTTGTTTGTATGTATTGCGCCAAAGAGAGTGGAAAGGAATCTCCACTTGTGAAACACAACTTATCTTGCATTGGGTCGGCATCCAGACGTTTTATTGCAATCTAAACCACATGAATGCACTTCCATGGATGTGGACTTTTAAGGTCAACGATTACCAGCATCTGATATTATTATACAGTGTGGTTATATATTTAATTGGCATATAATTTTACAAGACATCATGTTCATTTCAGTGGATTTAGTTGTTAAGTCATTGTTTTTTTTTCATATTTTTCTGAAAAATGCATGTGCCTTGACATGACCCAATCCCAAAATTAGGAATAATTAATCACTCAATTTTTATTCAGGTTAATGTGATTTTATTACAGCTGCCAGTTACTGGAAACAACAGTAGATTAAATGAAGTGTGGACCTCCCTGAAGGCCTCCAAAACATCGTACATCACCATTATAAACAGTTCAACCAGTGGATTCAGTAACTAGCACAGCTTTAAATGAAGACCTTTCGCTTGAGGACCCACAGAAGCACACTGAAGACATATTTCAGAGACAGCTATAATGCCTATAAGAGGTAAAACAGCCTTCTGAAATATACACATGGGAAACGTGAAAGCTACCACAGATGTTTACGTGAGTGCCACTCATTTTCTGAAAGGCCACAAAAATTGTTTGAATTCGTAAGTTCCAAATTTCACTGGAATATAACTAAACCACATGGATAATAATAAACAGAATAAACAATACCAACAATTAGAACCTAATATGAGAGTAAACAATCTGTAATCCTTTTTCCTTCCCGGCACTTTACCTCGTCTCCATTTCTGACCATTACATTCAGTTCCTGTTTAGAGCCTTTGTTCTGAAAAGCAGGACAGGTTCTATGAAGCTAGCATCTCAGGTGACATCACAGATGTAAAACACAGAGAGATGTTAAAACAATATGCGCAGCATAATTTATAAGTGATGAGGATCTTGTATAGATTCTGATGGATAACTTCCCTGCTCAGTCTCCCAGTGGAAGATTGAATTACTGTGTTAACCATCTAAGTTCACATTGGAAGTGAGAATAATAATATAATGTATTTTTTAACGTTAAATATCTGGATGTCTGTTCGGTATAATTGTCCAGTTAGCATCCTTGTTATTCATTCTTCATTCTTCAAGCTGCCTGAAGTGTTAGAGCTGACAAAAGCAATTGACAGAAATAAATAAGGCATGAAATGGAACTTATAAGCATAGCTCTGTTCCATCACAATATTGTCTCCGTTGTTCAAACACTAAAACTGGTCCAAAGATAGAACGTGGGTTTCTGTGGACAGACTGTAGGGGATCAGTGAAGAACACACAAAGGAAATCCAACACACCACAGCTCCATCTGGATTTAGAATTCCCATTAAGCTTTTATAAGTTGTACTGTAAAATGTACTGTGAATCGCTATGCCATATCTCAGACAAAAACTGGACACGACAGATCGTATTTCTCAAGCATATAGCTGAATACGCACCAGAGCTACAAGTGAGGTCAGATGAGAAGGTGATGACAGACCTCTTTTTTTAATGCTAAGCAATATGTTTCTTAAGGTTTTGCAGAAGGAGAAATATTGGAAATCATAGATTTTGAATGCAAAGAACATCTTGGGAATGTGCCATTTACTTTTTTCTTGTATTTTTTAATATACAAGTGTGTGACTAATTAAATAATTAACTAATATCATCAACCTCATGCTGTTCAGTATCCGCTCTTCTGTATTTGACAAGTTACAAAACTAAACTAATATATTATGTAGTACAGATTGCTATACTGAGACACAGCAACTCTTGAACCTTTGAGCATCTGGGATTCTTTATCTAAGAGCTCTGTGTGTGTGAAAACACTTTGCATCATCTTCGGAAATTTTATGACCCAAGAACTACATGGAACTATCTGGAGAAACCAGGTTCTTTATGCTTAAGTACTATTTTGGTTTAACAAGCTTCTATCTGGCTGTTTCGCACAATTGCAGCTCTTATTCATTCTCAATAAATGTCAACATACATTCTGTTCTCCCATTAAAACCAAATCTTGACCAAAATGATATGTAGCTTAAAGAAATATTAAACAATAAAACAGTAAAATGCATTTAAAAGTGTTAAGGGACTATCACAGGTTACATCTTTTTCTGCTTATGTTTAATTGCATTCTAAACCACAGAGCAGAGTCACTTTCTGGAAGTTCCTGTGAATAAGGCAGAATTAGGACCATGTACCATGTGTTTTTCTCAAAAATACCTGCTTACACGGGTTTTTCGTTGTGCTCTGCAATGACTTCATTTATTCTCACATCATCGTTGGTTCTTTTTATGATTTCGTTGTACTTTAAGTGATTAAAGTTATTTAAAGCTCATAAATGGTTTTAATCCTGTTAGTGTTATAAAAAATATATATTTTATATACTTAAGTCATGTGTTTCTGTGACTGTAATTTTAAAAAGTGTAAAGATAAAATGAAGCTAATTTTAAAACTGCAAGTGCAAAATGTTTTTCTGATTAAAACAAGGAGCCAATAGTTATAAATACAATAGAGCACATTTTGATTATTTGCTTTTTCTTGAAAAAGCACTTCACTGTAAATGTTGCCAAACCATCATGAAAAACAAAAACTCAATATAAGTATAATTATACCGTGTTGTAATATAAAACAGCTTCAAGCCAAGAAATGAAACTGAGGTAAAGTCAAATTTAAAGAGGCATGAAGCAAAGATCCCACACACGTCACGCAAACAATATTCTACCACAAAGACATTCACACACCACACACACATGCACTAGCACACACACACACGTCAAGTCCAGTGCAATGTATTCCTGACATCCTTGTACATGTATCAGTAATGTTAAAAGAAAATGGCCTACCTCATGGCTCAGAGGTTATTCCCTTTCCTTCACAGCATGAAGGGTCTGGGTTTAGTTTCTGAAAAGGCTGAGCATGTTCTCCTTCAAGAGTTCAAAAACTTGCAATAGATGAGTGATTGAGTTTCTTTTAGTAAATATACAGATGCATTATTGCAGGTAAACGGTACTGACATTGTGCATGCTGGCTTAGTATTTACATTGTGCAAAATCCAGTTTTTAGTTCAAGTGTATATAAGTTTATAACATCATTATACTAAATTATCTCTAAAATAAGTGCTAGAAGACATGACTGTTAAATGATAGTGTGATTGTAAAATCATGCCACATTTTCAACAAGTTTTTATACATATGCTTTGCTAAAGCTGAATCAGATAATTATGAGTAAAGCAACTCAGGTGAAAAGCCAAACCAGCTTTCAGAACAACACAGAAAGTCATTTCTATTGTAAAGAAGAATACTGATGCTACAAAGACACTTTATGGGACCAAGTGCATCCAACATTGGAGGTGCAGGATGATAAACAAATGTCTATGTCATAATAAACATGCACCATGGGAGGTCACTAAAGTTGTTTTTTGGTGTGGTATAACTTTATTGAGAGCTCTACAATCCAACACCTTTGGGATTTAATTCAAATGCCGACTGTAAGGCAGGATTTATATCCCAGCATCAGTATTTGACTTCACTGACACTCTTGTGGCAGAATGGAAACAAATTTACAAAGTTATGTTCCAGATTCAGTGGAAAACCCTCCCATGAGGGTGAATTATTGCTGTTGGAGCAGGGGGGAAAAAACGAGCTGACTCAGTTTTCATGTAGCTTATGGTTTTGATCACCTGGGTGACGGTTGTCCAAATAACTGATGATTGTGTCATCCATGCTTAAATCTGTAAGCACATGAATAAAATATTAATACTAACTGGCCATAGTCATATAAGCTGCATTCATATCCACTATTGTGACACCAGGAAGAATTGGAAATGTAGATATATGATAGGTTAATGAAGTTTTATGAAGTTTAATTACCGTGTCATCATTAAAATGTCAGATTCATAGTGTGAGGTCAGTAAACTGGTTGCTCTGTCTGGTAAAACATAACTGACTTCAATGAAATTCAACACCATTGGGATACGTTTAAATGCCATCTGTATTTTAATTAGGATTTATCACCCAACATCAGTGTCTGACCACACGAGCACCCTTGTGGCAGACTATTTATACAGTTATCCATACAGTTATGTTCCAAAATCTAGTGGAAAAACTTTCCCAGAACAGTAAAGTTATTGCTGTTGTAGCAGAAAAGAGACACAGACCCTGTAATAATGTAGCCTATGGTTTTGTATGTAATGTCTGGGTGTTATGTGTCCATACAATCGTTGCCAAGTGGTCTCTGTATACTGATCTAACCCAGTGTTTCTCAATCCTGATGAGGCCCGGTGTCTCGGACATTTTAGTGTTTCCCTGCTCCCAACAGCGTATTAACAGCCCATTATTATGAAAACAAGTTCAATGGGTCTGTTTACTTATATCCTTCAACTAATGGTAAACGTTCATCCATTTGACTCGATTTCAATCTAAAAAATAAAAAATAATTGGAAAGAATTTAAGAGGCAGAGTTCAAGCACTGGATTATTACCTTATTTTCCAGCCAAAATTTATATGAAACAAAAATATCCAGGTATAAATGTGCTGAAAGAGACATGTTTATGAAGAACTTGTACAGGTGGCTGAACTCCCAGATCAATCTGCTCACACAAGAGGCGATTTCAGGGTCACAGACTTTTAAATATTTTTAAAGGTTTTAAATTACATTTACATTTTGAAATAAAATCTATAATGCAAAAAGGCATTTAAAATAATTGAGGATACTAATTCAATAAAAGATATTTTATTATTTTATTACCCAAGAGTACAGCACATTGTGATGGCACAGTGGCCAGTGCTTCTGCCTTACAGAAATACAGGGTCATCCACCACCTAAATAATACTTGTTTTAAGGTGGTGCTGATAAACTGCTGTCTCTGATTGGATATCTATATGGTGGGACAACAATGAATTAAATATGTCTGATAATGTACAGGACTGTAAGTAAACTCCATGTGTAAATAACTCCAGCAGCACTGTTGTGTCTGATCAAATAACCCCAGTGCAACATATCCAACGCACACACCACCACTACATCAGTGTCAGTAAAGTGCTGAAAGTCATCAACCATCCACTTTCAAAAATAGTACTTTATGGTGTTTCTGTGGGTCATTAGAGGGCAGAATAAATTAGACTAACGAGGTATATAGAGAAACAGATGGAGTACAGACTGTAATTATAGATTTTTTAAAGTGCATTTATATAGTATGTGGAACTGATAACATGGACAGTGAGTGTACAAACAAAAAGCCATGCCTAATATAATGGCTTGTCAGGAATTAACTTTAGGACAATTATGCATATACATTATCTATTTTACTTGTATGTTCTATAGGTAAACATATAGTTATTATTAGAGCAACAAACATCACATTTCTTACATTTTTCTCATTTTCTTCATGGCAACACCTTCTGATAAAACAGCCAGTAGGAATTAAATCAGCTACACTGACTTTTCAAATAATTTAAGGCACCTAGGGGGCAGAATGCAAAACGAAAAAAAAACTGGAAGGTTTGGAAGGTTTTAGATGCATGTCTGGAAATACCTTTGAGAGACTGTGGGAGACACGAGTATGAAAACAGGCTTATATTGGATGCCTGTCAAAAAGCCGGAGAGAAAGGTAACAGCTTGGCTTAAAGGAGAGCTGTGAACAATGCAAAGTTAAAGCCATCGAGGGGATTAAGACAGCCATGAGTGTCAGAGGTAAACGAGAGTTTAGATAAGGGTTACTGAATGGTGACCCAGACAAGCAGCAGAGTGACAGGACCCACTGGATTGGTTTCTGCCTTTATATAGACCTTCAGTGCCATTTAGTCTTTAAGGCCAGAATAATTATAGTTGTGGACATTTGTCCTGAAATACATAAAGGACTATAATAAATGCAGAGGAGGATCAGTGAAAGAATGTTCCAAGATGAAAATGTCAAGTATTGACTGAAACCCTTAAAAAATCTCAGACAAAACACAGTGTGTAGCCTAAAGCAAAATAATGTCTATAAATAGTTGTTTCAAACCAACAAACTTTACCTAAACAATACAATAGTCAAGGCCCTTATTTCTCATTGGTCCAGGGATACTGTATCATGACTTACCCTGTGCTTTGACTCCAGCAATCAAGGTGGGATATTTGTAAGTTGCTTTGGATAAAAGTGTCTGCAAAATGATAATGTAAATATGATAAAAATGGAGACTTGGTGATTAGAAAACTGCCTTCTGTCCCCTAATAGAAATCAATATTTTACATCATTTATGATGAATTGTTATGAAAAGCTCTTGTTTGACTGATTTGGGCAATGATGTATGTAATGTAATAATCTCTTTCAGCAAAACAGCGCAGTCAGTGTTCAAACCTGTTATCTGTGAGAGACTGGACATCTGGTTTAAGTTAGTGGCTGATTAGCAGCCCCCACTAATTCCAAATCAGTGTTCCCAAGCTCAGTCTTTGGACTTAGTTTGTGTGAATTAAATCCGAGGCAGGAAGTTTAGGTCAATTAACTGGTCAGGGCATGCAAAATCTTTCAAGAGTCAACAACAAGATGACACAGCCTGACCTTTTTATTTCTCAGCTACTCTCTGCTAATTTTCCCAAACTGAGCATCATGCATCTTAATTCCCTTTTTGGAAGGTGCTAATTCCCTGGCTTTCAAACAAATACTTCCTCGGTTTCTTTCTCATAAAACATTGTGATAGATCATGTCTGTACTGACAGTCCCAAAATGAACCATCTTGAAAAGGTCCCTGACTGAGTATATTGGAGTACACCTCTCTAGAGAGTTCCCTGTTTATTTCAACTGAGATAAATTTATATTTTATTTCTCAGTGTCTCGAGTGTCCCAGAGAAGCCATATTTGTTTTGGAGCTTGACGTACATAAGAGGGTTACAATGGTATAACCTTGGCTGGCACAAGATCCTTCTCTCCTGGGTCTCAGAGCTACTTGACTAGGGAACTAAGTGGTATTTTATAATAAACATCCTGATTCTTACCCATCACTGTTAAAGATTTCAGGAAGCTTTTGCTGCTTTGGTGCCAAGCTAAACAATTGCTCAGCTGAGGATGTTAGAGCAGAGCTTGTTCATAGGTCATTAGTCACCTTCAAAGCCTGGAACTAAATGGCACTTTTTAGCATTTAATGAATTGGAAGGATTCAGGAAATAGGTGACTGAGCATGACTTAATAGTTTTCAGAAACTAATACCAGATGTGATTTCTTTTACAGTTTTTTTAAGCTCCTGACTACAAATAATTTGTTCTGCCTTTTCCCATTTAATTATCTGTTACTTACTGTTTAACACTCGTTCCCTCCCCGCAGAACATAAAATAAAACAGATGATGCACCACTTGGGCTAAAAACTTTACATGACATCTTACATATTTACTTACATAAGGTATTTTTTCTTTTTGCTTACAGCTGGAGAACTACGTCCAGGAGAAAATTAAGTCTGAAACTGCGCATATCCAAGCGAATGTCGTCCACAACCATACAGCCACAATGCTGGAGATTGGCACCAATCTGCTCACACAGACAGCTGAGCAAACCAGGAAGCTGACTGTTGTTGAGGCCAAGGTAATCAAAATTAGCATAATTGACATGACCCTCTTTCCATATTTACAGATTTCTTGGTTTCAGTGTCAATTTGAAGAACTATTTATATAAAATATACTATTAAATACATAGCAGTGTGCGAAACTCCATATTTTATTTATTTTGGAGGAAAAATTTCAGAGAAATACCTTTTTTAATATGTTTTAATGTTTAAATACACAGTTTGATGGTGAGGAAAATTGAAAGTCTGGGCAGATGCCAGAACAGGATGCCAGTCCATCATTGGACACACACCAATTCACACACACACACACACACACACACTATAAATAAGGGAAATATATAAGCAGGCAATTTACCCCGAATCCATGTTTTTGGACTGTGGAAAGAAAACGGAGAACCTGGAGGAAACCCACACAAACAGGGGGAGAACATGGAAACTTCTCCCAAAGTGGCATTCGAACCTGGATTCCCAGCAATGAGAAGCGAACATGCTAGCCAATACATGTCTAACTTTAAAATCTAAATTTCACTTATTACATATAAATGACCTGTCAAAAATGCAGTGAAGTCTGCTTAAGGATTTGTTTAAAAGCAGAGGTTGGTGCTTTATGTGTAACAGAGGACGCACATGACAGCTACAGCACTCAGCAGTGGGTGGAGCAGTGATGCAGAGCAACCGAATATGACTAAATAAAAAAAAAAAAAGGCAAAATAGCAGATATAGTTAAAAGCTATAGGGATATAAAGGGATATAATACTGAAGTTTGGTGCTAATGTTTTAGAGTTTAAGAGTTGGAAGTGATAGTTCTGCTGTTAAGATCTACTGGTGTTTCGCAATGTTTCCCAAGGTAATGAACCAGACATCAAAACTTGAGATTCAGCTGCTGGAACATTCTTTGTCAACTAACAAACTGGAGAAAGAGCTCCTCGTGCAGACTTCAGAGATTTCCAAACTGCAGGACAAAAACAGGTTTGTGTAGAAACATGTCTTTATACGAGCATGTCAGTGCAGCTAAAAATACCGGCGTAGATATGGGCCAAATAATTTCTGAAAAATGTTAGGCCTTTCACATTTAGTATCAATAGAACGAAAAAAAAGTGTTTGTATATTTGGAAGGAAGAGAGGCACTGAGAAACATTTGGCTGTTTTGTGGCTCATGGAGCGAAAGAAAATTATTTCCCATACTTGGCAAAATCTGAGAGGGCTGAGTACAACACAGCAATGGCTTTGCAAAGGGAAATCATCAGGCACTTGATTGATTGTTTGTAATGCTGACTAACTACAGAGTAAACACAGCTTACGTAGGAGACCCCAGGCAGTCTCTGTTGCACACTTACAACAAGGGGCAATGTGGTTTCCCAGAAAGGTTTCGACTTGGCCTTCTCCAGATTAAACAGACATTATCTGATGTAATTCATCTGTGAAAACCAGATGAACTCTACGTAAAAGCTGCGTTGCATCAATTAAAGCCCATACAGGAGTAAGGGTTAAAAGAAGTCATTACATGAGAAAGTACTACAAGACATTTATTAGGATCCCTTGACAGGAGGTCAAGTGTTAATTAATACAAATAGAATTTAAATAGAAGTGTTAGAATCATCTACAGCACTAGTCCAGTATGAGCTCACGATCTACAAAAGTCTGTTCACAGAGATTGGGATCAGACCTGATCAAAGCATTATTTAATTACCCTCTGGCATATTGGAAAAGATATACATGATTAATTCTTTTATGTCAGCAGTGAAACAGATGTTACATACAGAGAAGCATGATGCTAAACCCAAGGCAGAACATGTAGCAGGAAATTGTCTTAAGAGAAATGACTTGAAGACAATGACAAGACCTAAGATTGTAATGACATTACAAAGAGTGTAATCAAAGCCTTCACTTTAGTTATAGTACACAGCTGTCTCAAAAGTTCGCAATCTGATCGCAACCCTTAAAAGTTGCTGTTTATCTGTGTAAGTATTCTGATATCAGCATGTTTTTAGGAACTTAAAGTAGCATAATCTGATTTCATTTAAACTTGTAAAAAAAAACACATGGACTTGAAGAAGAGAATAAGAGCTTTAGCTGAGTCATCCATGGTCATGTTGAATGTAGGGAGAAAATTAAAGATGGCCCATCGCTGGACCTTGTGGAACTCCTGTTAAAAATTCCCCTGCCCTTGATGACTTTAGGTCAGCAAGACCAACCATAATTGTTAGAATGACAGAAGTAATGCTGTGGGGTATGAATCTCTCTTTTACTTTCTCATAGCCGTTTAGAGACTAAAGTACTGCTACTGGAGTCACAGCAAAAGACAGAGCTGGAAGACATGAGGGAGGAGAAGGAACAACTCCAAGATCTAGTGGGTCGACAGTCGAATGTCATTATGGTTTTGGAAAGGCAGTTACGTGCTGCTAGCAATAACAACTCAGCCTTACAAAGACAACAACAGCAGCTGATGAAGTCTGTCCAGGCACTCATCAACCTGGTGTCAACTGGGGCAGGTAGCTCAGGTGCACACACATACTTGCACACAGATATGTACATACTGCAGCTTGGGAAAACTATTGGTGAGCACATACTATACATCATAGGGGCAATCTCAGCGACCCGGTTCTACTGGGCACTGGTTTCTCCTCCTGACAAGAAGGAGTATATATTGATTGACAATTAACAAAAGATGTAAATGAAGTACTTTCAATAAATATACAATGCATATATTAATTTAGTTTATGCGTATGTCACGCCAATATGGAATTACTGACAGAATGTTAAGCATATTGAATATTCCATAAATTCAGTAATCACTAAATAACTAAACCGTATAACATATATATTTTTCTTACAGTTTCAAGCTTCATGCCAACTGAAAAAAGGTTTCGAGACTGTGCGGAACTCTTCAAGTCTGGAAAAAATACCACCGGGGTCTATAACATTTATATTGGGGATATGACAGAGCCCACTAAGGTAATGCTAGCAGGACATACATTTTTTTATTTTTACAAATTATAGAAATTTAGGGAGATTATAGAGGTGTTAATTTACTTTTTAAAATGGTAGTATCCAGTCATTTTGTGGGAAAAATCCATTTTTACTTTACATTTGAAAATCCAAAACAGGAATTTTGTTATATAGTGCATTTCCATTTAATCTTTGATTTACTCCGTACAATTTTTTGCACAAAATAGTCATATAATTTAAATATATACTTAAAATTTGTGTTACTAAAACACTTTTAAACCACAGAAGTACAAATGATTTAAATACTCAGTATGTTCTCCCCAGGTTTTCTGTGATATGGAGACTAGTGGAGGAGGCTGGACAGTCTTTCAGCGCAGAATCAATGGTAGTTTAGACTTTCAGAAAGGCTGGCAGGATTACAAAATGGTAAGTACATGCAACTTCAAACAAACACACACTGCAGACAATTCTGGTTCCAGTTAAATATTGCCACATCAGAAAAGTGAGAAGATGTTGACAACTTATGAATGACCTGTTACCAATTTATAGAAAAATATTTTTATGTAATGTGGCTTTTTTGACAAATCACCCGATGAATGAAATCCAGAAATTAAATAGTTGCAAACAGCTTAGCATCAGCATTTCTTATGAATTATGCAAGGACTTTTTCAAGTGTTTTTGTATTATTAAAATATGTTTTGAAACAGTCACTTGCATTAATAGCAGAGGAACTCCATTCAACCATATTGTCATTTCAATCATATACATTGGTGTATATTGCACATTGAAAATAATTATGTTCCTCCGGGATCAAGGTGCAACATAGGAAAGCAAACTACACAAAATAACATAGTGCAGGTGTGCAGGGACATGTGCAATACAAAAATTTATGATAAATACAAAAGGCAACTTTACAATATAGAGGAAAATTTGCAATAAATACTGGATGAGAACTGTGCAGGTGACCCATTAGTAGCATAAGCTATAAGGTGCATAATATGTCCATTATTCATTCTATAATTGATATCTACATACTCCTAAACTAACGACATACTAACTCCATACTTCTAAACTGCTGACTGTGGTATGTAATCCAAACCATAAAATTACAGAATGGAAAAAAAAGGTTACAGCCCTGACAAAATCCAACATTAAAGATTGACACCCTATATTACCACAACTCTGCCCAACACAACACCATAAGGAGCCACAGATGTGGACTGGGTGACTCAATATCACTTTTACAAGTTGAGGGGACTGAATTTCCATGGAAACTATTAGTATGGCTTTTAAAAATCCTTATCGTTTATCTCTTACCTGAAAAATGTCAGGTTGGTTTTATAAAATGCCATATGATTCAGACAGCACAGGTCCCAGAGATATTAAGCACACAAACTTCTTCAACACAACAAGACTGTGATTCACTAGAGGATAATGACAATGCATTAAAATAAATAGGTTATATTACAAAAAAAATAAGAGAACAGAGCAGCACTGATGACAACACTTCTTTATAAAGTTATGTGGGATGTGTATGATAAAGTGAGTAAGGAGTAGACCAAGATTATTAAAGTGTGAGAACAGCTCTGCAAAGCAGGAACATTAGTTTCTATGTGACGGTACAATGAAGGCATAGCGCATAGGAATTTCTGCAACCTTATGACCATCCCAGAAAAATAAAGCTGGCTTTTCGGTTGATATTAAAACAGCGCTACTATTTAGAAAAAATTATGTGTTTTTAAAATATTCTCTCTACACATTAGAATTTATTCCCACATTCAAGCAGGTTGTCAATGTTCCTGTTGTAATGATGACCATGTTGTTGTTTTGTTCACAGGGCTTTGGTGACCCTGGTGGAGAGCATTGGTTGGGGAATGAGGCCGTACACTTAATAACAAGTTTTGGCCAATATTCCCTCAGAGTAGAGCTGAAAGACTGGGAGGGAAATGCTCCGCATTCACTGTATGAAAAGTTCCAACTGGCCAGTGAAAAACAGCAGTACAGGTATCGGTTTGAACACTTGAAGCTCAATAATAATAATGCAAAATCCAAAGTGAAGATTTATTAATTGAATTAATTTGGTTTTAAGGTTAAATGATATTCACTTGACAGAAGCAAAATAGGAATAAAGAACTAAATGAGACAAGAAACTAAATGAGTTCTTTACATTCATATATTTTTAAATCAAGAGGAAGAATGATATAAAAATATTTACAGCATAGCCTCTATCTATCGATCTATCTATCTTGGAAGGTGCATTGTGATGCTCATAGATATAAACAGAAAGCAAGATATAATATCATTATTATACATCAACAAAAAATTGCACCATTGTGCACTGTGTCGTTGAATTAGAAATCTGCCAAAGTCAGACCTCACCTGGCTCTTAAAAGAACGACAAGTGGTTTGTTGCACATTATTCCGAAAATACTTGAATAATTACTTGTATTAGTACATGACTGTTTATAACATTCATGCTGTTATAATAGCAAAGACACACTGACACACCTGTGTCAAGCTGCACAGTTGACAACTGACAAAGATCACGAAATAAGGGATTTCTATGCAAATAGAATTCTATAGCAGAACAATTCTTTTCCTTTCCTTTCCAAGATTAACTGTGTTCTACTTGTGGTCATTTTTCATCCAGACTTTTGTTGAGGGGCTACAGTGGCACCGCAGGACAACAAAGCAGCTTAGCATCACATGGTACCAGCTTTAGCACCCGAGATGCTGACAACGACAACTGCCTCTGCAAGTGTTCACTAATGCTAACCGGAGGTGAGAACTTTCTATACCAAAATTATAATATTGTGATGGTAACTGGCCGCCAAATGCAGCACCTGAGCAGAACATAACATAACTTATGTTTGAAAAAGCTAGTTTTAAATTAGCCCATGTTTAATTTTTGTTGGCAGAACATTAATTTAAAACTAATATGGAAGTATAGTTTTTATAGTTAGTTAATAGCACCATACATTATAAACAGAAAATAATTCAGCATTTCTGATTAATGTTCTGTACAGTTGCCGTGTCTTCTGAGTCAGAGGGAAAATGTCTGTTAAGGTTGTGAGAATTATGTAATAAGTTTCTTCAAGAAAATGTTTTATCGGCGACATTATTAATTATATATTAAGTGTCATATTATTAAAATAACACAAGGTTACATTAAACTTGAGATTAAACTTATGAGATTTGTTGATGAGTCTGAGGTTCTGATGCAGCTGGTTACAGGAAATGAGCCATAATTCAAGTGCAAGTTGCAGAGTCTTGATTTTGTTTAACAGTAATAATATATACAAATCACAGCTATAGAATAATCATGTACAAGCGCAATCCATTAAACATCACATCTGGTGGACTGGAATAATAGTTAGGCAATAACCACAAAACTTCTATACTGTATGTAGTACTGTTATTTTAATCTTGCTAGAGAAAATCAGGATTTGTCAGAGTGGTTGTTTCTTCAAATTAGTCACACTTCTCTTTAAAGGGTTACAAGAGCTTTTCTCCAGAGTATGTATGGAGCGTTCAAAACTCTTGTGTAAAGATGGCTACTGACCAAAAACAATACACGGTCAACAGAGTAAGAGAAAATAAAATAGTGTTTAGAGGTATCAATTTTACGTGATTTACTGGCCTCCTTAAAATATATTATCTTAAAGATTCTGAGGCATGTACTGGGTGTGTACATAATGTTTTTTTTTAAATTGCAGAGGTCAGTATAATTTTAAATAAAAGAAGAAAGGATATGTTTACTGATTACATAATGATTTGCATACAAGTCAGCTGTTCTGCAACATAAACTGATGGACACTGTGTGCTGTGCTAAAATTGGTCATTTTGGCTATAACTAGACTCTTATATTATAAGGAGGTGTCTGGTTTCAAATTGATTTTGCAGCATGACAATGACCTAAAACACAGAGCCAAAGTCATAAAGAATGTTGCAACAGATGGTTTGCTCTCTACAGAACCCTGATCTCAACATTATGAAGTCAGCCTGGGATTAACATGAAGAGACAGGAGCAAGTGAGAGCCAAGTCTGGGGAAAACCTTTGGAATAAATATGTACACATCATATATGGGTAAAAGTTTTAGGAAGCTCCTCCTGAGGTGTTTCATTTAGTTCCATTTCCACAGGTGTGTAAACTCAGGCACCCAGCATGCACGAACAATTGTGTGCTTCCATCTCTGTGGGAACAGTTTTGCTTTTCCAGCGTAACTGTGCCCAAGTGCACGAAGCAAGGTCCATAAAGACACGGTCGGGTGATTTTGATGTGGAAGAACTTGACTGGCCCACCCAGAGCCCTGACCTCAACCCCATCAAACACCTTCAGGGTGAACTAGATTTTGAGCCAGGCTTTCTCGTCCATCATCGGTGTCTGACCTCATAAATGCTCTACTTAATGAATGGCTTTAAATTTCCACAAACATACTCCTAAAATCTTATTAAAAAGACTTCCTGGAAGAGTGGAAGCAATTGTGGGGAATAGTGTAGCAGGTTAGAACACACACATATTTGATTTTATGTTTTGTGAGGACTTTACAGGGACTTTCACTTATTTTGTAAAAAGTTATCCTTAACCAGAGATAGTAGCGCAACTTTTCTCACAACAAAGCGTACATGATGCTGGTTGCTGGATCATTACTCACATTTGGCTACTTATTGCTTCACAGGTTGGTGGTTTGATGCTTGCGGCCTCTCAAACCTTAACGGCATATACTACACCATGGGTCACAACATCCGTAAACTCAATGGCATTAAGTGGCATCATTTCCGAGGACCAAGCTACTCTCTAAAATACACAGCCATGATGATCCGGCCAGCTGATTTCTGAATTTGGAGTGGACCATAAGCATATAAGCATGTGGAATCCTTAAAGGCAAACAGCAGAATCCAAGCTTTGAAGCAAAGTGAAATTCACGAGATTCACCAACTGTTTCCTTCACAACCTTTTCAACTTTAAAGCCTTTTTTGCGCATGTAAAGACATCAACTGTCATTATTTTGACAATGCCGATATGAACCAGAAACAGTATTCCCAAGGAAGGAGCTATGAGCCACAGAAGATAAATGTGATGTTTTGGATATATGCTTATGAACTTTGTGTGAGAGAGAGCCAAGCATACATCATCGAAATACCTAGAGACAATCAAGTATATAGCAGGACTGTTTAGAAAGCTGTGAGGTTAGAAGCTGTTATGGACATTTTCTTAAAAAAATAAAATAAAAGATGTTTGCCTTTTTTTTTAAAGGTGTGGTTACAGTATGCAAGTCATAGAGAACATACCATGTGCAAGTGTAGATGGTACAGAATAGAAATGTGTGCAGTATAAATTAAAATGCTTGTATGCAGTCAACCTTTACAAATACAAAATTCAGAATACAATAATATTACATTTATTTAATCTTTAAAGGCTATTCAATATGTACATAATTAAAACTGTTAGCCTATGTGCATTAATCTTTAGTTTCTGTTCTCAATATTGATTGAAAAAACAATTTAAAATGATTTCATTACAATATAATGTTTATTGTATTCTATTAAGTGTTGTATTGGGTTGTCTTCAAATGGCCATTAATCATGTAATAATTTGTTTATTCTGTTTAATTTGGCATGTGCAAATACTGGTCAGGTAGAAATTTGAACCGAAATGAAATCCTGGCATGTATCTGCTACCCAGTCACATTATGTCACCAACAGGTAAATTGTCTTAGTAGTTTGTATCATGTTCAGTGGGCTTATTGAATCTGTGCATTGTATTAAAATGTCACAGAGAACACTGTATGTAACATAATTTTAGATATTCAGGCAGGAATACACTTCTTGTATCTTTCCAACTGAGTATGTAACCACAGATGGCATCTTGTTTGGTCACAGCCTTGCGGCTCTCTTCACAGCTGGTCAAATAAAATCATACCGTGCCTGTTAATCATGTTGAGAATGTACTTCAACACTTCTCACTACCAGTCACAATCAATTTAAAACATTGCAAACAATGAGAATTGTATAATATTCTGGTCCAGTTAGTATCACAATGTTTTTTCACAATTTCATACAAAATTTTACTTGGCATTTTCAAAGTTTCAGGTTAATTATGCAATCCACTGTTTCATAATATACAAAATTTAATAGATGAAGTGATCAAGTTATTTGAAAATTAGGTTCTCCACTATTAACTCATTTGTGCGGTGAAACACAACATATACTTAAACTAGTAAAGTGAAAACATGTGCCTGGAGCGGTGGGCAATCCTGTATACAGTGCCAAGTGAGCAATTGGGTTTAGGTACTTCGCGAAGGGCACTACAGCCATAGTACCAAAAATCGAACTGGGGACCTTCACAAATCTATGACTGCCCCAGTTAAATACATTTAATAAAAATAAAATAGACCTTTTTTGTTTGGGTGTGGGGTAATTATACAATTTACCTATAGCAGGTACTAACATTTAGGTTCTAGATATTTATTATACTTAGTTCATACCCCAATTAAATACACACAATAACAGTTTAACACAAAATGTACCTGTGAAGAAATATAGAAATAAATATCTATGTGCAAAAAATATTTGCAGACAAAAATTAAAATTGCAAAACTATAATCATTTTGTTATTTTAGTAACTGTGGTTAAGCAGTTTAGAACTTTGATACAAATACAGTAGGAATAAACAGCTCAGATACAATATACTGTATAGTCTCTACTGTGTGCAATGAATTGTATTAATTGTAGTTTCTGATCAAGAAACTGATAGACTGATAGCAAGCTGCTGATAGAAGCTCATTATTCTCTTGAGAGTAAGCATTAAGTTCAAAGTCAAAAATAGTATTATTCTTTGGAATTATCTTCACTTGACTAGCTTTGTGCTTTCTTACACGCCACACTCAACATATCAAGGCTTAACATTTAATTAAATAAACTTTACAACTGGAAGGATTTTCAAAGATTTGCACAGGTTTTTATTTTTCACATGTATTGCTAAAGAGATTGCTATTTTTATTTCCTTTTATTTCAACATTATTGTTGTTTCTTGTCTTTGTAGAGATATTTTTATTATGGCACTTTTTTATTGATTTATGAATGTTTGATATTTGATTGCACCAATTATAACTGAAAGTCCAATAAATGTTTTTGGAGCTCTGATCACAATATGTTTCTGTTTTTAATTAATTTAGCATACACCTGGGGGGCACTGTGGCATAGTGGTTAGCATGTCCTCTCAGTGCGTGGGATCCATTTTTGAATCCCGATCTGGGTGGAGTGTCCATGTTCTACCCATGTCCTTGTGGGTTTTCTCTGGATTCTCTGGTTTCCTCCCACAGTCCAAAAACATTGTTTAAAGGTGAATCACCCTCTCTAAATTGCCCCTATATACTTTGTGTGTGTGTGAGTGTGTGACCAGTTACGGATTGGTGAGATATGGAGCAAGCATTCAAGCATCGCACCTCTGTATGTCACTCTGGAAAAGAACATCTGCTAAAGGAATACCATGTTCATTTACATATAGGGATTAAGAAAAACATACGCTGCCATAAAAGTCACACCATGTCCATTTCAGAGTAGCCCAGGGCTGTTTTTCTCTTATTTAGACAGTTGATGATGAGGTATTGTGGTTACCTCACAGCAAAAAGGTCCTGGGATTAATTCTTATGTGAGTAACCCAGGTCAAATCTGTGTTCTGTGTTTGCATGTTTTTCCCATTCCAACAAAGGTTTTCTCACAAAAACTTTTAAATAAAGAAACCTGGGATTCTGAATTGTGTTAATGTTAATGTGATTTTGGTTGGTTATTAGCAAGACTTTCAGATAACCTCTCTGAAGTGCTTTACAACCTTTCACCCAATGAGAACTGAGACGAGTTCAAGCGTCCTTATGACCCTGACTTAAAACAGAAACTTAGAAAATAAATGAATAAGTCTTTTTAATTTATTTTATTTTATAACCCTAGATTAATGTGAAACGGTGATATTGCTGCCCCTAGACTGAAGACTCAGGGTTTGTTTGATAAAGTAGAAAAAAAATCAGTCTTTTATATAAACAGATTTGGTCAGGGTTGGATATTTAAAGCATATGTACTACACATGAAGTGTAAATGTCACTTGTAATGTTTTTTTATGGACCGTTTCAATTTTTAAGCAAAGGCAATAAATCAAATTATAGATTGCATCTTAATGTAACTTGCGTCAAAATAAATGCAAAAAAGTGGCTGAAAGAGCCAAGAACACATGTTCCACTATGTTTGCTGATAAGATTGACAAACCTCATATGGAAGTACTTGCAGCCTAAAGATTGCATCTGTATAAATTTACAATCATCACAATTGAGACTCATTTAAAGTTTTTTTTTTTTTTTTTAAGATCATGTAACACAAATATATTGACATCTATTGCATCAGCTTAGCCCTATGCTCTTGAGATTTACGATCAACTTTAATTAGTATTAATTGTGTTTCAAGTGCTTTTATTCACTTTTTTCTCAATAATTGATTAGAAATCTAATTTAGAATTCGTAAACAAAGAATGTCACTATTCTGTTTGCATTTACAAAGTACCAGATCAACTACTGAAGTTTGTATATAAAAACATGATAGTTCTTTTCTCTTGTGTAATTATAAAAGCAATCATCACATACAGCATTTCAGTTTTGGTTAAGTTCTGCAACTTCTTAATCCAAACACATGTTACCGCAGATGTAATGAGCTCAGAGATAGTCATCATTAACTGCAAGTCTGTGGGTATTCCTAGAACATTAGTTAAAATGAGCTACCTCCAAACTATGTGGAAAGTAAATATTTCAGTCGTTCATTCTGAAAGCAATGCATCCCTATTCTTTTAACTTGTCATTCTACCTTATATAACCCTTTGTGAAGATAGACTAAATGAAACATTGAGATTTCAGAATATCTAGGATTACTAGACTACATAACATTACATAGATTTCATTCATATGAACCTCATATTATAGGGAGAAGGAGCATGTCTTTGACTGTTGGTTGATTTGTGTAAATAAAATAACTTTGTACATTGGGTGTATTCAGATTCGTTAACTGATGGTACATTGGTAAACACAGACTATTCATCCACAACCAAGGAAAATATTCCCAATTTAGTCAAATAACACAAAAAAACAATACTAGTCACATTTTTCAAAATGGCTACCAACTGGAGTTAAACCCTGTTTGGGTTCTGTGCTAGATCTGGCAATATATCTGAACTGTACCTTAATCAGTTGCTCAGCTTGATCCAATTCCACAGCATGGAAACAGAAGCAAACGCAGGACCACTGCTTATTGTCTGTGTTCCAATAACATTACTTATTCTTCATCTCCCTCTAGTGGACAGACAACGTCACCTTCCGAAAAACTTTCTTTGCTCAAAATCAGAAAGGGGTAAATATTTCACAGGAAGCCTCAGTTGAGTCTTTATATCTTTTTAAAGTTACTTAAATCTATATGATTCCCCACTGCAGGTCATCGGGTATAATAAGGCGTATGAGTCAGAACCAGCTGGGAACTCGATTTTGTTCTCTTTCAGGCTTTTAGGTCTCTGGCTCTCTTTCACTCTTCCTCTCTGACCTAAATTTGGTCTTTTTGTACTCTTCCCTCAGCGCATGCTCTTGTTCCTCTGGAGAAAGTGAAAGAAAACTAGGCTACCATGTCTGAGCTATTTCCAGCAGTAAATTAGACATCCTTTGCATGCTTTCCACCCTAAATGTCTCCCTGGATAGAATGGCCTACCTAAACAATCTGTACCCATTGTGACAAATTGCTCTCTATGCTTATGAGTCATGATGCAGGCAGCAGCCAGCAAGGAATCTAGAATTTAAGGCTATTTTGTTCTTTAATAGAATCCATGTTATTACCAGTAGGGGACAGCAGTTAATATTTCATGATTAGGAAGAAATAACACAGACTAATTAAATAAAGGCATTAGATTGAACTATAGAATGTAAAGATATAAGATTTTAATGAGATAAAACTATGTATTAAATAGTGATGTATTGACATATAAGAGGGTGTGGTAGCTCAGTGGTTAAGGTTTGTGACTATCAATTTAAAGGTTGGAGTTTCAAACCCTGATTTAACCATCAGTGCCTCAGGGATGCTGTATCACACCTTACTCTGTAACCAGAACTCAAACATCAAGTTGGGTACTCAAACTTGTAAGTCATTTTGGATAAAAGCATTAGCAAAATAACCAAATGTAATATGTTGTCTACAGTCTAATGTACACATTGGACTCCCCTTCCTTGGATTCCCAACTTTAAAAAAAAATGTGCATAAAATCCAGCACACAGCCTTTTTTATTTTTATATTATGCAGTTTAGGGAAGACTTCTGTATTAGCATGTCTGTGCTCCAGGGCACAAAGCAAGGTCCATAAAGACATGGTTGGGTAAGAACTTGACAACCCTGTACAGAGCCTGACTCAATTCCCACTGAACACTTTTGGGATGGAATGAAACAGAAATTGCGAGCCAGCCCTCTCAGCCAGCATCCGTTAAATAAATCACTAAATGCATTTAGCACCTAATAAAGTAAGAAGTGGTAAGAACAGGTAAAGAAACTCGAAACAAGTAATATAATTTAAAATGTATATATTGGACCTATTTATATATTGGGTCACTGTCATTTCCTAAAGAATGTATTTATTAGAGAAGTATATTAGAAATGCAAAAGAAAACCTTACACCATCAAATTTTTAAGACGTAGGCGGTAAAGAAAGTTGAGCTGAAAGAAGGCTATATTTAAAGCTTCCACCAAGACTGCTGTGTTAAATATCGTGCAGCTCTGTTGGCATATTTCGAACATGCTGTGCATGCAGCATAAACCAAGAATATCTTAGAACTTAGTGTCCTGGTAGGATGGCTGGGTCAACATTTCCAACGTAAGAATTCAACTACTTCTGAACTCCAATCCACAAATGCTGTGCTTTTGGCAACTGTTTATTTACATTTTAATATTTTAGTGTTATGCTTACTCTAATGTCATATTAGAATGCACAGAAGTGGTAAATACAGGGCTTCAAATCTTTAAGCCTTGTCAGTGCTCTGCTTTGTGACCACTGGTATTTGGAAGCCATAAAGTCAAAGTAAAAATACAACGTTGTTAGTATTAAAAGTATTTTTCCTCTCAGCACATTGGCACATAAATAACATTGTGTATGTATCTGCACTCTGGGTGATTATGCAAGTATAGAAGTTAGAAGTTAAGGGTAGTAATATGGCATCATGAAACTGGAGACGAGATTTATTTCTTTATTGCCTGTATAGATTGGATTTTATTAACTCCTGGATTGGCATTTGTAAAAACTATTTTTATCAGATACTGGATACACACAGGATGGAGAAAGGTACTGGGCCACATCTCTTAAGTTGAATTTAGGTGTTACATTTAGTCTTATTGGCTCATGTGTATGAAATAAAATACCTAAATGTTTCTGTTAATGTTTACATTTGTCATACTACTGCTTTACACTAAAGAATGGTGTGCAGATGGAAGCAAATTAAAATGTATGGTGAGATACATAGTGTAATTATAAGGAGAATTAACAAAAACACATAACTAGATATGTAAATAGAAAGCTTTATTAACTATGTATGTCCCAGTAAAAGACGTTGCCCTCATAGGAGTAGACGTCTCTCTAAAGTCCCTATATACAGCTCTTCATTAATAGTACTTCACACACATATCACACATGACATGGACACTGACAAACCCCCACACCATGACAGATTTTGGCTTTCTCACCTCAAGCTGATAACAGTCTATGGCCCTTATCATCTTTGGCATGGAGAAATCAACACTCATTATTAAAACACACACACAATATATATTAATAAATTAAACAAAGGTGCAAGAGCTTTAAAAAACTACACACAATTTGTCTGATGGTTGTTTTTTTATTGGTATATTGTATTAAAATGAATCAAGTTAATAAAAATAGTTTCTCATTCATTAAAATATTTTTTACAGTGTATATAGGAAAACAGAAATGATAGGTGCATCCAGGTTGACTGGAAAATGTTTGGCCTGTGAAGTCACATTTATAGCGCTCCCCTCTATAAAGATGACAGTGCATGACAGCTGGGAATGGCTTCTCCTGCCTGTTTTGGAAAAGTTATTTGCAAGCCAAGTTTAAGCAAATTCCATATCAGTAATGTTGAATTTTTTTTCCAGGTCAGTTTGTAAACACATGCAACGTTCTTCCATGACAGAACCATCACCATATTCAAAAGTGATGATGCTAAATTTTAGCTAACCATTCTAATTTTTCCACAAAAGCCACATTTAGCATTTACCTACGTTTTGGTTTATTAATATGCAAATAAAAATGTATGCAAGTATAAAAAAGTCACATTAACCCCTTTTTAATTATTAATCAATGTTTAGATAGAACAACAACCCGGGTTTTCATTTATAATCCACTCGTACAAGCAATTAACTATTCTATTTCAGCAATTGCATAGTATTTATTGACAACAATTCATGCTATTATTTAATCAGACCACAGTCCTTTCTGTAAATATATTGCACATATAAATAATAGTACAGTACTAGTTTAGACACACCTCCTTTTTGCACCACTTATGTTCCACTCAGATCCACTTACTGTAATGATAAACTTTGTGATTCTACAATTTTAGACTGTAGTCCATCTGTTTGTGTTCTACAGTACATACTGTCTACATCCCCTATACTCTGCTGTAATGGTCAGTACCCTGACCAGGACCCCAGAGCAAGAAGTTGGTGTGTCCAAACTTTTGACTGGTACTGTATATGTATTTAAATATTGTCTGCCACAAACTCTCTAAAAGAAATTAGCCAACAATTGTTGGCTCTGTCAAGTTCAATTATGTATAAATATGGCTCTAACATGAAGTCACCTCAATTTAGCAACAGTTCAATCCATTATTCATTCTATTTCCAGCATTTAGTGACACAAAAATCAATGACTGTCTTTGTGAATGTCAAACAAAGGAAGGTTATGAACACAAAAGTATGAAAGTTGTACATTTGACAGTTGAAATGTAATAAATGAGAGAAAACTACACCACCCAAAATAAAAACTATTCAAAAATATATACGTATCCACATATACTAAATGGATTTTTAGTAAACCACAAGATATGTGGATATGTACAGAGGCCGATCAGCACATTCAGTCTATGCAGAAGGGGTCTGAGTCAATCACTTGAAATCTGATTGCATGCTCTGATTAGTGTCACACAGAGTGAGAGAGCATGAGACATATTAGAACATAAAAGATGATCGGTAAGGGAATAAAAAAAAAAAAAAAAACAGGAAATGAGTAAGAAATGAAAACTGAACAAAAATAAGAACGAAAAAGCCAATTCCAATGTGCAGCAAATCTGAAGCAGGTGTTGGCTCCATGCTGAGAAAGTGAAAGAGGACTGTGGGTCGGCAGCATCCAACTGACGCATGGAAATTAGTCAAAACTATCCATGTAACAGGCTTTTATGAGTAAGCATACTCATTCCTGGGATTTATTTAACATTTATTTTATTTTAAACTTATTTCTATATATTATAGAAATTATATTTTTCTTTCATTTCTGAGTTAAGCCAAAATAAACGGTTTAGCGTTTCTCATCGAAAAACAACAAAAACTGATGGGGGGATTAATAGGTAAGCACCTAAGCATCTGCTAAGTACTGACATCTGATTTCAAATCATAGCCTAATTTGAACATTTTAGGATTATATAAGGATCTGATGGAGAAACATACGGAGATACAAGGCGCATGTATTTAGACTGACTTAAAAAGTAAGCAATTATGCAATTAGCACTTCAGCATTAAGGGCTTTACTAGGGGTCCAAGACTTGGCAGCACTGACAAAAATAGACTTATAATCCTTAAACTAACTCCTTATTTACATTTACATTCAGATTTGCCTCCATTTAAATCCTGAAATTTAAACTCAGAAAGAGTAAACTAAAATCTAACATACTGTATTAGTCAAAAGTTTGGACACACCTCAATTTTGCTCCAATTATTGTCCATGTGATCTGTTTGTGGACTATAGTACATACTGTGTATACCCAATAGTATCACCACAGAGCAGGTATTATTTGGTCGGTGCATTATTCCTATCCCAGCATTGTCACTGAGGTGTTAAAATGAAACTACAGTAGCACTGCTGCAGTAAAAACCCCTCACCACATCAGTGTCACCACAGAACTGACAATCCACCACCCAAATTATACATTATATCATTCATTCATTCATTCATTCATTATCTCCCGCTTTATCCTCTATTAGGGTCGCGGTGGGGTTCCCCATGCCCATCCAGGGGAGAACGTCTCGGGCGCTGGGCAGATAGACCCAGGACAGGGCGCCAATCCATCGCTGGGTAACATTATATCATATATATTATAATTATAGAACAGAAAACAGGGGACTTACAAAAAACAGATGGGCTACAGTCTGTAATTGTAAAACTTTAAAGTTCATCTATATGGTAATGGAGGAAACTGATGGAGAAAGAAGGGGTGTGTCTAAACTGTTGACTGGTACTGTAAATCTGAATAATGAAGTCATAAGCATCATCCTGCTCTTTCTGAAGATTACTAGCACAGCATCCAAATATGAGCACCAGGTCAAATTGTATAAAAATAGCTTACAGCCTGACCTGTACACAGTGGCATGCAAGTGGAAACACTCTGATGTCATTAAATAGCATTATGCTATCTTCTGTTCTATATACAGCAGCGTTTTTTCCATCACACTACACAGTGTAATGTAATTGCTTAATGCTGCTAGTATCATGCAGTTTGTAAACAGAGCTTAACACTCTGAACTTGGTTTTATATTTGCATATTAACACAATAGCTAACACAAATTGATAAAATAATATATAAATATAAATGCAACAAGTATCACATATTTTACATTTTGGTATGTCTACAGTTTATCAAAATAATTAGGATATATTTATTTTTATTATCTTTATACCATTAATAACGCAGACACAGGAGAACGTCTACTCAGATTCCCAGCACTTCCCTACACCCAGCAATGAGAGCCAAATGGGAAAACCACTTTGTCACTGTGTTGCTCCTGTGATTAAAAAACAAAATTAAAGAATAAATTAAAATTGTGATTAAAATATTTTTAATGCATAGTATAAGGTCTTTTTTTATTATTTTTCTTTTTTTAGTATGCACTAGATATCAACATATTTTTAATTTAATTGGTCAAATAAATGAGCTGCGCGAGGGTGCTCGTGCCTTGTAGACCGTCATTATGTTGATATACATCTAATTAAAATGTAAAATGTGTTATGTTCCATCATAGTGTTATTGCATATTCAATGTCACATTTTAATTAAAGACAATATAATATCAATATGTCATCCTCATTTAGCTGCAACTTTGATAAAATGTCAGATGAAGACTTTCAACCATTATCTCACAAGTCCTGGTATCATATCTGAGAAAAACATCTGTACCTCATGAGTCAGGTCTGTTAATAAAACATCCATTTTAGGTTTATCAGGATTTTGGAGGAACAGCATACAAAGGCTCATACCATAGATGTTAACAATGCAGGATAAAAATACTGCATGGTGGCTTTAGTGTGAGGACAGACATTTGTAGGTCAGGAAGCCCATTCCAAAAGAATGTAGGAAGGACGACAGCTAAATGAATGCCAGTGGTTGCAGTGATTCTAATATTAAATATGTGAACTAATTAGGCATGGTAACATACTAAAATCCATGCATTCTCTACCTACTTCGCATTAGCAATATATAGAAAGGCATTTTAATACCAGTCATATCTCATTCCCAGCATGTATATATATATATATATTAGTCATGAGGTGAATTCAAATGTGATTATGTGAGAGCAAAGCCAAAATTCAGTGCATCACATAATAGCCCTGTCTATCCGGGTTACGGAGCAATAAACCTGATTCCTTCAGCTTGTATGTAAGGACATCCAGAACCAACTTAAAACCTCATATGTGTTTACCATGCTGCCGTGGTAATTCAGTTGAATCTAATACATTGATTTTAATTAAGAATCCTGAACATAGGAGAGAAGTGGGTCATGAGAAGTAGAACATAAAACTTAATTTGGTCATACGTAAAACAAGTCTGGCAAAGTGGAAGGCAATCAGCCAAGCTCTGATTTGTACAATGAATCTTTGCCATGCTGAAAATATTTTCAAGTGCTAATAGAGGACTAGGGGTATGAACTCACTGCAAAAACAGATTCTACCAAGCAGCAAGTTTGTGAGAACAGCATATGCCTCATATAAACTATTGTCTCTTCTTTCATCCAAACTGACACATTACTACTGTAAAGCATGCCAACGCCATTACACAGTGATATGTTCCTGTTAAAAAACATGCAATAGTCTCACAATTTTTTATCATTTAAATGCTTATTTTAACTCTAAACTGTATGATATTTTGATTATTTCAAATTTTGACTATATTTTGACTATTGTTTGAACGTAAACGTTTTGTTTGAAATGTGAATATGTAAATTGTTTCTATGTGAACAAACTGTGTCTCTAAGCCACCTGGCTATAAGTGCATACAGCTAATAATGTTAGCACTGATGTAAGTAACACTTTCATTCTTCAGCACACTCCTCCATGTGTGAGTCACCACAAAAAAGCGGCAAGGAGGGATTGGAATGGCATTTAGTATGACAATCCATTTATTTCAGTCTTCATGCCACACAGGATGGAGGAGCTAAAACAAGACATTGAAGTTCAAGGTGTAAATAACACCTAAATTTGATTATAAACACGCCGGTCCGAGTCACGTTAATTAGTGCATTATTTATGTAAATTATTTATTATTATTATCTTATATTACAGTAATCATTTTATCATCACATTTCCATAACTATTGATTAAATCATTGTTTAGCCTTTTAGATTGATTAAGTTCGTATTGACATTTTCTAAAATTCTACTTTGAAATATATATATATATGTGATAATACAACACACCAACACACACACACACACACAATATATATATATATATATATATATATATATATATATATTTGTGTGTGTGTGTGTGTGTGTGTGTGTGTGTGTTGTATATCACTCAGATGATGTAAATTAAACAGGCTTGATCTAAGACCTTGGTATATCTCAGATTTATTCAGCACGACTCTTGTCCTTAAAATAGCCTGGCACATGCGTTTAGAACAGGCCTGTGTATCAATCACCAGAAGCTCACACATGCGCAAGACAAGAGCCAACCAGCAAAAATAGCATATCACACAGAGTGCTGGCAAGCTGCAGAAAGCATTACGTGCCAACATACAGAATTGTACATAGAGATGGCATTTTCAAGTTTCTGCTCATGTGCCGTCTATATCATAATGTGGTGGACTTGAGTGGGGTTAATTGGTTATAATGACTCACCATGGCCACCTGTTGTACCCTTGACCCAAGGGAGAAAATTCCAGTGCCTATGCGGGTCAATGTGTGCATAAGTGGAATGTCACACCTCCCACCTTTGGGAGCACTTCCTCTTGTGTTGTATTAAAACCCAGTGAGCCACCACAGATGCCTTACTGCAGTGGCTTTAACTTCAGCTGCCTACTAAACACCAACAACTATAACGGATTAAGCATGAGTGCCACGACTGCACAGGAGAATCAGACCTTTAGCAGAGCTGTCCGAAAGATCAAGGTGGCCGCCGCAGTGACCAGTTTGGCCAAGAGCTGGCAAAGCTGGGCCAACGAGCACACAGACAAGCAAGAAACCATTCCCTCAGGCTGGCTGCCTGATTCTATCATTGAGGAAGAGAAAGAGAAGGAAAAGGAAAGAAGCAACGTCAAGCTACCACTTACACCTCACATAGTCTCAGTCAGCGATGAAGATAATGCAGAAAGCAAAATTAAAACGGCTGTGGTAAGCAAACCAACAGTGCCAAAGCGCACAGAGTGCATTCCAGATCTAATTAACTCTATTAAGGAGAAGATGAAGGCCAACCAGACAGCCCTCGAGGAGCAGAAGAATTTTCTTGGCAATGAGTCTCCTACCAGGAGACGGCATTGTGGCTGGAAGACAAAAACATGTGGACAAAAGAACGAGAGGAAATTGGGATCATGTAGCAATAGCATGGACACTGAAGACAGTGGACTGGGAGAAGATTCAGCGCTAAGTGACAACAGCGATCAAAGCGAGGTTGAACCTAGCAAGGGGGTAAACCGCCCCAAGGTATGTTGAGCTCATTTAACCTTTTGATTATATACATTAAAACTTGATACATAATTTATTTAAAATGTATCTTGGATATGTATTGTTTAATTTGAATGGCAAATTCAATAATTGCACTTCTATAGATTATTATTCAATAACACTATGATGAGGTCAAAATTGCCTCTGAAGTCCATGACAGTTTTTTGTAATGAACCCCAACATATTTCATTCCAGCGGAAACTATATACAACTACAGTTTATGTTACTCTAGCTGACCTTAAAGCCTGGCACATGTCTCCAAAAGTATGAGACGTGAAAGCAACCAGTTGAGGCCCTGGCCCAGACATCTCTCATTTCACAAAACACATTCCCACAAGTGCAAATGTAACTCTAGTTAAAATTGGCAGCAGTTTATTAAAACTGTGAAACAACTAATAGCAGGAAAGTATGCATTAAATAATATAACATTTAAAAGCGAATTTTAATAAATTAAAGGCTGATTCGTCATTATATTGCTAATCTATCGACACTTTGTCAATTTCAGATCAAGGTGACCACAATGAACGACCTGCGAAGCAAATGGCAGAAGTTTGCAGAGGAGCATGAGGAGGGTCAGAAACTCAACCCATTCAGCGAAGATTTCGATTACAATCACGCCATGGCCTCGCGACTCCAAAAAGGCGACGCAGGGTACGGCCGGCCAAAAGAGGGCTCCAAAACAGCCCAGCGAGCCGATCGTGCTCAAAAGCATATCTACAAAGAAATGGAAGAGTTGTGCTTTATCATACGTGACATGGGTGATATAGACAAGGAAGGTCGTGTTTACGTCACCTTCGGTCGCCTGTTTGACCGCTATGTCAAGATCTCAGATAAAGTAGTGGGGATTTTGCTCCGTTGTCGCAAACACAAGATGGTGGACTTTGAGGGCGAAATGTTGTGGCAGGGCAGAGATGATGCTGTGAAAATCATACTGCTGGTTTAATGTTAAATATGTGTTGTAGTTTTAACATTAATACTGTAACCCTCACAGGAAACACTAATCATCACCACCTCACCAAGGAACAGTAATTATACTGAAGAAGGAGAAGACCTACTACTATCACTGAATTACCGAGCATCACATTACTGAGCTCAACAGGTGTGATCAGCATCATAAGGAGGTCAATGTCAACACATGACCCCAGTGATCTGTAAACCTATGAACTATCTGTAGAATGTGTTTTAGGTGTTAAGGTTTAGTTGTTATAGTTTCTTAGATATTTATATTTATTATATTTATTAACACATCTTTCAAAGTGAAAGCATGATAGTCTTCTTACAGAAGTTCTGCCTGTAAATATTTAGAATTGTACATTATTTATTTTTAATATGTTCAATGGTACAAATGGAGATTTTGTAAAGAATGTTAAGCTGTTGTAGAAAAAAATACAATTGTTTCAAGCAATGTTTGTTCGGCTTTATTGTTTATTTTTGGAATATGTGTTTGTGTGTATGTGTGTGTGTGTGTGAGAGAGAGAGAGAGAGAGAGAGAGAGAGAGAGAGAGAGAGAGAGAAAGGAGGTACATACTGTTCGCAGTGTATATACAAACATAATTTCCAGAAATAGGAATTTTTCTAAAACCTCTGCTTCACAGCATTAAACTTATCAGAAGGGTATCAGAAGGGTCCCATGTGTGGTGCATCTTTTTTTTAAATTACTGCAACCAATCAAAATGAGCAAACATTTGTCAAAGAACAGCCCAATAAAGTGTGGAGTCACTGTCACACATCATTTAAAGGTGGGACCTCCATTTCTGACACAATCTCACAGAGGAACATGGTGTGAGGAGAAAGGAAAATTATTGGCCTTAGTAAAGCAATTTAAAATGATATAACCTGTAAGTACAAAACGTGTGTATATGATATGGTTTGTGTGTGTGTGTGTGTGTGTGTGTGTGTCTGTGAAGATGTGGAGATGTTTTTGGTCAGGTTTATTTAGAAATGTAATTTGTATTATACTTAATATTTATACTCTTAATATTATTTAATATGATCTACAGTGTATTTGGATATCAAGACACACTGTATTCTCACAAATTCAACAATCACACAGAAATTAACTACCTTTAATTCTGTTATTGTTTCATTTTGAACACACTTTATTGTTTAATCAATAAAATGGCCAAAATAAATTCAAGAAATAATGTTGTCTATTTATGCTTTCTATAAGACATGAGCTGTTCTTGTCTTATAAGAACAGTTTTTATTGCATTTATATTCAAACGCAGTAAAAACTGTTTATAATTTATATCTAATGTACTTTTACTGAAATACCATCCTGAATAAAAACGAGCAATAACAGCACAGCAGACTTTAATCATTTAAGCATATGTTTTTATAGAATCCTTAATTTGTCATCACACCAAATCATTGTGTAAATATTCTAATCATAGACTGAACTAGTCAATTCTGTTCGTTAAGTTATCTTTTTTGTTCTTTACAGCATTTTTAATCAGAATTATAATGTACCAGATATACAAACAATAAATTATAAGAATGTCTTTCAAAGAAAATTAAACTGAACCTTCACATTAAGGAATGTATTGACCTGTTTACTTTCAGCCTCAATAATAACAGATATGACTACAGGTTACATGGGAAAAAAACATTGATTTTAAAAATATATGTTTTTGCCTTTTTATCGTTAGCATATCAGTAGGATCTTCATTTTCTAACTTAAAATTCATTCATCTTGGAAAGACAAAACAACATTCCAACAAAAATGTAGAGTATTTTAGATTTCATATACATTTCTTTAGAATATAATCTGTAATAATTTCTCTGTCTAGTTTTTTCATTTTTACCAAAACTTTTTAAAAGTTTCAAATTAAATTTGACAACACAAAGGAATATAGCATTCTGGTCCACAATAAAACACAAAACAAAAGATTTCAGGTCCTGTTGATTTTCCCTGAAAATATAAAGACCAAGCCCTTAGTTTAGATTTAGCAAATTATACTTTGCTAAATTGTTTTACGTATTTCCCAATTAATTAAATATTTCTTTAGAATTATTCCCTAAACAATTTTTAAGGCAAATTCATGTGTGTTTTGATTTAAAAAGGTGTGTTTTGAGTTAAAAGTTTTTTTTTTAATTTAGCAAATATTTTTTCTTTTTCTTCTTAAGATTCTAATTTTATTGAAAAATTTTACTTATTTGAATGTTGATTTTACAAATTTAAATTAATTACTTTTATCTAGTTCCTTAACCACAAATTCCACTTCCTCTCTAACTCTCATTGCTCTTAAAAACCCTGTGTTCTGATCATCAAATTGGGATGCTTGGACATTGTTTTGGATGAAAAGCATCTGCTAAATGATGATGATTTTCCTCCATTTAAATATGTCCACCTGAAACAGATAAATGTTGTAGCGCTGACCCTAACTGACTCTGAATAGAGTTAGCAGGGAAATTTATAGAGGCCTGCAGTTAAAATTTTAAATGTTTAACTGTCAAAACATAATTAGATGTTCCTCTTATAAGCGACGGATTTGAAACTAAATTAATAAAATATGAACCTAAATGTTTGTTATTGAATAAAAAAAGGATTGAGCCATCATGACATTTCTTAACTTATGTTCTCTTTAATACATTTTACAGTTCTGCTCATTAGAATTCCTACAGACGTTGTGTGAGATCACACTGATGAAACCCTCAGCAAATAAAGTATTGCTACATGAACTCAGTAGGAATCATCTGGAATAATGCATGAAATGTCTGTCTTTCCTCCATTATTTACATAAAGGTTCCCATGTCTTCGGCTTATTGCTTTAAAAGTTGCACATGTAATTATTATAAACATTTAATTATAATGGCTTGATTATCCCAAAAGAAAAACCCTACATTTCTGTAGCACACTGTAAACACAAGCGTTTCACATTTTTTAATCTTAATTTTTGTGACCACTGTGGAAAAGTGGCCTGTTGTGAACCAACATCAACATGAAATGTATTTTGTTCCTCATTCACGATGTTTAGGGTATTACACACAGTGTATTTCGATAAGTGCACTGGAACAGCATCTCCATCTCCATTATTGTGTCTCAGTTGCTACATATTTGCTCAACTAGCACTGAGAGTTTGTTACTGAACACAGTTTTCTTAAACAGCTTGTTTTAATCTTATTTATGGTTATTCAAAAAACCTTTTAAGTTTATGCTACCATCTAATGCTGTAACCCTAACATTGCTACGGAAAGTTCTGCATTTACAACATTGATGGAGTCAAATAATAATAAATATAATAATAAATATAATAATAAATATAATAATAAATATAATAATAATAATAATAATAATAATAATAATTACAGTAGTAGTAATAGTAGAAGTAGTAGTAGTGGTAGAAGTAGTAATAAACCTTTGGCTCACTCACAACTGGCAAGCGTACGTATATGAAAACGTGCATACAGCTGAACCAATTGAATGGCTTAACCAAATCTATTTAATTACATTCATTCAAAGAATGGCATTTCTAGAATTCTAATTCTAATCAGATCTTACACCTACAAAAAGATGATTCTTTATGCTTCACATTCTTTGTAGTGTTCAATATTCCATAATTGGAATAAGTGAAATCATATACCATAAAAGCACTTGAATCATCTGTGATTCTGTTTAATCCTATGTTTGTCTCACTGATTAGCTTATAAGAAGCCGGTGACTGGTGAATACTGGCAAGATTCTTGTAGCAAAACCCTTGCTGGCTTTGAGAAACACACCTAAAATGTAAAGAGTGAGTAAATCTAAACGTGAACCGAGCAACAGGCACATTCATCATTCTTCAAGCTCCAATGAATATATAATCAGTCATTTTCTTTGCGGGAACCAAAAAGAACATGCTCGCTGTGACCTATTCTCTATTTCACATCTAGCAATTTTTTTTAGGATTTCACAGATTTTTCTTCATGTCTGACAGAAAACATTTCACCTCATTCATAAACGTTCCACTCATGCTCATAAAGGACATAGATGCCACTGATGAGGAGCAAATAAAGCAAGCCTGAGTTACATATCTATAAGCCCATTCTCATCCAGTCTGAATAGGTCACATCTCTGGTTTACAGTTGTGAGTGATGAACACCTCTTCAGAACCGGTCGAAAGGTTCTAGATGGTTCTAGATTCTAGAGGATTTTAGAGAATTCTAGAAGTCTCCAGAAGGCTCTGCTGCTGCTGTCACGTACATGCAGCTATTGTAAGAGCCCTTACAGAATGAAAAGGAGTACCAAAGCTTAGATGTGCGCCTTACGAGCGTTCACAGCAAGGTCCAACTGTGCTCTCTAATGAGAGCTGTGATGAGTGACGTATCAACGGCGCCATAGTGGGGTCCACCATGGAGGAGGTGGGAAAAAGCTTGTACCAACCAATCACCATGCTTGTCAAATCTAGCTCCTCTAGTAAGATGCGGGCCACACCCATGAAGCACTTGCGATCCATGCGGCCATAGTTTCCCCAAACAATGATCTGTTGAAAATAATGAATCCAATATTTAACATGATAAAAGGTGACACAGCTGAATTTGTCTTAATTTTATTCATTTTTTTGCATTTTTTCTAAATGATTTTTAAGACATAATGCATTGTCTGTACCTGTAAAATGACTTTTATAGGCATGACTTTGGAAAATGTCAACATGACCAACGGCTATAGTATATCTATATGTCCATCAGTGAGAAACTGGTGGAATTTTTTCGTTCGAATTTAATCTGGCCATGATTTTTAAGCAAAACAATGTGAACATCAAGCTTTAATTCTGACTGCAACTAAATGAAATCAATAGCTATATTGCTGGCTGTGGTATAAGGTAAATTATCAGCTTCAGGGGAAGAACAGTAGTGCACAACATCATATCATCTGATGCATCGTTATTTTCCAGGTTGCTTAATATCTCATCTCAGCTCAATTTTCCTTTTTTTTTTACAGTTTCTGCAGCAATTTATTTACCTGTACAACCTTTCCCTGTGGACTTTCTGCAAACACTAGGACCTGGTTGTATAAAGGATCCAGAGATTTCCGCACAGATTTTGTCTTCTTTTTGGCAACACACATGCCGTTTTCCAAAAGGTACACTTTAATGTATGCAGCTGAAAATATAATAAAAAATGTTTTAATGTCTCTTTTGGAAGACAGAGGTCAATTAAGTGGATTGCATTAAATGCAAGTGTCACCTGGTGGCCCTTTGGAGCCAGGTTTCATGATGAGTCCTCTGGCCTGAATGATCTCAATCTCTAATTGTCCATTCCTTTCCGTTAGGCCAATCTCCACATCTCCTGCAAAGTATAAACACTTTCAAACACCTGTGTATTCTGACAAGCAACCTGTTTAATGGTAATAATTAGGGTGATTGTTGAATAATGCTGCTTTTAGCTACATAGACCAAACAATAAGACGATTTTATATAATCCAGAATAGGTCTAATTGAAACATGTGTTACATACCCATTGAGGTTGTTGCCAATGTCTGTCTCCCCACAAACTGTGCTGGTCCCATGCCATCTAAGAAATCACTGAACTGAGCATCGGAAGCCAAACATACTCCACTGTAGTTTAGACTGAAAGAGAACATGACAATAGCGTTTTAAACCTTGATTACTTTTTATAAACCAAATGAATAAATATTTCAAAATGTAAATGTAGTTAATTAATAAGTCAGCTATGTAGCCAACGATACCTTTATTAAATTAATTTTATTAAGTTTAAAATAAAATAAATAAAAATAAAATCACCAAGGCTAGAAAAACATATAAGTACATAATTGATTAGGGTATTTGTGAGATATGATTAGATTGTATGCCATGTAAATAATATGATAGGTTGTGATTTATGAGAGTTTGTTAATTAGCATTTTGATAATGATTTTAAGGCAGGGCTGAAAGGTTGAAATAATCTTTCATTAAATAAATACAGCCAGATTTGGGCTTAATGGCAGACAGAAATGTCTGTGCAGAGTAGTCCCCTGGAGAAAAGCCAAAGAGAGATTGATAGAGAGAAAACAAGAGAAAGAGAGAGAGAGAGAGAGAGAGAGAGAGAGAGAGAGAGAGAGAGAGAGAGAGAGAGGGAGGGAGGGAGAGAGAGAAAGAGAGAGAGAGAGAATATTACTGATTAATGCTTGGTAAAGTAGAAGGAGGAGGTGGTGGCGCAATGTGGTCTGGTCATTTCAGTTGAAATGGCTGAAATGATTTATTTTATTAATCTGTTCTTAAGAGGCTTGTCTGTACCAGAATAATATCATTTATTATGCAGTACTTCATAGTAGGTTAGTGGTGGCTCAGTGGTTGGAGTACTAGACACTTAACATTAATTTAATGGTTAAGCCCCAGCACAATCACTTTAGTAAGACCTTTAACCCTAAATAACTCTGAAATAAATAAAAAAACGGACAAACTGTTTTTTCACACAAGGTGTGTAACGCTGAATCTTTAGATTTTAATTTACAGTCAGTACATACAGGTGATACTAATGTAGTTAAATGAACACTTCTTATGTATTTGTTCCATTGTACAGATTCACCGACTGATTTTTATCATCTAATCCCTCATGAGTTTTTACAAGATGCTGCATACAGGTTGGAGGTGATTGAACATTTTTTGGTCCAGCAGAGACACAGGTGTTTAAAACCCCTGCACACTGCTGGGTCTAATCCTCTTGTACAAGTGTAACACACACCAACACATAACCACCATGTCATGGACACTTCACTGCCACTACAATCCATGACCCAAATAATACTTCCTCTGTGGTGGACCTGTGGAGGTCCTGACAACCAGATTTCGAAATAAAGCGGATTAACCAAGCATGCAGAGAAATACACAACCTGGTATTGTAAAAGAATAAGATGCATCCAAATGGTACATGGAAATAACTAAATAATATATGAGTGCTGAAAAAAGGAGACGTACCTAAAATAGCCAGGGAGTGTATAGTTAGGAGGAGCAAATGTGGCTTAACATTTCTATTATATTTAATAAGCATGTGTTACAGCTCTCTGATCCTCTTCTGCAAGTACATTCAATGTAAAAAACAAAGAAGCAAAATCCAGTTCACATGTCCTGACTGTCTGGCTGTCCTCAGGGGGAAGAAAAGACAAATGAACTCATTTTGGCCAAACCGTTTTAATACAGCAATGCACAAAGAGCAAGAGTATAAAATGATGATCATCCTTGTTCCATCAAACCCTAGCCCTTTCGAACCCTTTATCAGTTTTGTGGTTTGGATATTTTATCATTGGTCTTTGACATCTCAGTTCAGTCCTACTCCTGAATAAATTTACCCCTATTTGTCTCCTTTCTTTCTAGCTCTTTTGCTCCTTCTCCTTGAGCAGGTCTATTTTTAATGCACTGTCAGAATGGTCCAAACCAGCTGCTCTGTATTCCAACTGACAAATTCCCTTGAGATACATCACCTTCTCTTCCCCTTTACTTTCCTAACCTCCCTTTTTTGGTTTATGTCAGACTCCCTCCTGCATTTCTTTCTGAACTCTTTGTGGCTTGGCAGAATTTTTAGACTTTAATTAATTAAATTTTTTGTGTCATCCATTTAACCCTGTTACATGTTTACTTATCTCTTTGTATTGGCAGCATTTGTTTGCTGATCTAGGTGTTTCCATGTTCTTTCCCTGTGTCTGTATGGGTTTTCTTCTTGTTCGCTGGTTAACTCTCACAGTCCAAAAACATGGATTTAAGATGAACTGGCTGATAATAATTTGCCCCTATATAATATGCTTTATATGTGGTGTATGTATGTGTCTGTGTGGGTGAATGTGTGGCGGAAGATAAAGAAATGAGATAAAAATGGAATTTTATATATAAATTGTGGTAGTCTGGACACTGATGGCAGGGACAGGGAGCAAAATGCATTCCTCTACATATTACACAGCTCACTGAACAAATCCCCAGCTGTTGAGGTCCATGCATGTTATGGCAGATATGGTCTAATAGCAGAATTAATCAAATTTCAATGTGAAAGGTTAAATGATTTTTATTTGAATGAAAAAGAGCATTTGAATTTCAAACTACTTTTGGGATCTAAATTTTGGGTCTCGAATGCTTAAGATATTTCAGTGTTTGAAAGTTTACAAAAAAAAAATGTAAAAACAATGCTACTTTCATGATTCATGTAATTATCACACTTTATTATTTAAAATACAAGTATATGCTGTATATATAAACATACAGTCTGTCACCTACTGCATTCCATTACTGTGCACTGGCTAATCATTCTTTAAATTAGTTTGATGCAGCAACCATGCTGGATTCACAAAATTATTTAAATAAACATTTTCATATAATTCATGTTTGTGTTCATCATCAAGTTTTGATGTGCTTGACTTAAATTCCTTAAATGGATGTCAATGGCCAAAAGTTATTCCAGGGCCTTGTCTTTCTACAGATATTATTTGTTAAAACAATGAAAGCATAAAACTGTAAGTCAAAATGACTTTGGTTGTGGAGGAACGTAATTTGGTTCCACTGTGTACTTGTACTTAGATGGAATAACAACAAAAGCCTCTTGAGTCATTTTGATTCCTCTTGTTGATTGAGGTGATGAAATGATCGAATTATCTACAATCACTTAGTATCAAAGAGTTTAGTTAGTGCTAAACTTAGTGCAAAGAAATGTGAAATGTGCAAAGAAAAAGTTTTGTATGTGTACCGTAATTATATCTAGATCTAACCTTAGAAATGTCGAGAGCAAACTTCTAAGTTTTAGAGCAATATGTACAATTTTGCAGCAAATAATTTAGTATTCACAACTGAATTTAATACTAACCATCCTTTAACACTAGTACAGCATTAAATGACAGGAAATTCTGATTACAATGCAATTATTCAAAAACGTATGCAGCTTTTTAAATGTATTTTTTATTATTGTTTATTCATTCATTATCTCCCGCTTTATCCTCCATTAGGGTCGCAGCGGGGTTCCCCATGCCCATCCAGGGGAGAACGTCTCGGGCGCTGGGCAGACAGACCCAGGACAGGGCGCCAACCCATCGCTGGGCACACACTCACTCACACACACACACTCTATATGGGGCAATTTTGAGAATTCAATTGACTTGATCCATGTTTTTGGACTGTGGGAGGAAACCGGAGAACCCGGAGGAAACCCACGCAGACACGGGGAGAACATGGAAACTCCACCCAGATTGGGATTCGAACCGGGAATCCCTAGCACTGAGAGGCGAACGTGCTAACCACTAAGCCACCGTGCCGCCTAATATTGTTTATCTAAAAGAAAATTGCACAATGAATTAGCACTGAATAGCACTGATACTAATTGCACTGGAAAGTGTATGCTTTACTGAAGAGGCATAAAAAGATAAGTATCAAATAATAAATGTGCTTTTATTGTTGGAACTGATGGTAAATATTGATTTGACTTTTCCAAACAAAGAAAATGTTTTAAAATCTTTTCTACTTTAAAGTCTTTACAATGCTAAATGCGCCACAGACACACCCGTTTTAAAGACAAATATATCTTAACTGACATGTTTATTACAATTCTTTCCATTTTAAATCCCAAAGCTATCTGCAGTGAAAGACCTGATTATGGATTTGGAGCATGCAGTCCTGCATAACTTTAAAAAAAATGGAGCAGCAAATAGCTTTGATGTGACACAGAGACAAAGTCCAGTAATCACAGATCTAGAGTGAGCTTTTGCAGCAATGGTATGGAACATTCTAAACATTAAAAGCACACAATTCAAGGTTGGTGGAAACTTTAATGAGCTGTGTGATAAGCAGCTATACTTACTTGCCCTCTGAACCGTAACTGTTCATACTGTCCTCTATGGATTCATGGCTGGCTTGGCGAACTGTTCGGCTGGGCATCTCCACAGCTAATCCTGTTTCCGTGCTCCTCTGAATGCCCTTCAACTTGCGTCCCTCTGTTTCTACAAAGAGAGAGAAAAGAGAGATGTAGTATATATAGTATATATATATATAGTATATATATATATATATAAATATATAGTACTACTACTATAGTATGTAGTATATATATATACTACATACGCTGACTGTATGACCTAATGTGATTTGATTATAAATATAAATGTACAATTTTGTAAAGGAAACTAAGGTAAATGCTGCCTTAATAACATTAGTAGTTATTTTTTTGTGTAAAATCTTGAAAAAAAAAATCATGGATATTTTTTAATAACATTTTTTCACAAGGTGAGCTGAAAGTGTGTATGCATTTTGGAGGTATAAAATTACTGACAGAATCCCATCTGTTGTAACTTCATATGCCAGCTTCAGTCTCCGGTGCCAATCAGTAGAACAGGACGAGAAAATGGACTACTCTCTTTTCAGCACAATACGCATTTTAGCATTTTAGCATATCATTAGTGTGATGATTTGAGCACAGAACCCAAAATATTGTAACCACAATGTTAAATTGACAAAATTGTAAGGGATTTAAATCTGATTTAAATATTTATACAAATTAGTCCTGGGAATGTTCTGAAATTATGCTGAATAACATGGATTATCAATTTCCGTGCAATTTTAATTTAGCAAATGGAACTAAATACAGACATCTATAAAGTTTCTCATAAATGACTGATTATAAAATGTTTTACTTTCTCACATGTTGATTTGATTAATTCATGATGATAATATGTCTAAAGTAAAAGAAGTTGAATAGAAAATAAAACTAAATGTGCATTAAAATATGTAATTTTATACCCACATAAAATATCACTTAAATATAGCACCTGTTTAGATACTCATTTCATAAGGAAAATGAATAATATTGCTAAAATATTTAAAGAAATATTCATTAAAATGAAGAAGATGCAAGCTGGTGAGGCTTTAAAAGGCTTGTATCTTAAGCAAAGGACAGTCCTAAACCAAGGTTGTGGAGGACCTTCAACTCTCATTAAACAGAAATCAACAGGTCAGATCGTCTCATTAATCACAGAGCTGTTTAATAATTCACATTCTCCTACGATAGTACGTGTTATGTCTAATAACCCAGACCATACAGAGACTGTGCAGTTTAAATAGAGCGATTATTTTGCATCATGCAGCCATTTTACTCTCACTTTATGTTTTGTTTCATTTAGCTACAGTTGCATTTCATTTGATTAAATCACAAAACACGTTCTCAGTTTCTCATTTTTTCATTCGATTAGAAGGCTGTGGGGTAGGGAAGGCAAAAAGCTATTTTTGCTTGTGTTAAAAATACAACTCCCTTTTGTCTGTTCATGCAGCTCAGGTGCTCTGCAGCCCCAAAACATGCAAGTCTTAGCTAAAAGGTTTCAGCTGTGGAACACTGTGTATTATTGACAGAAAGGCAGGCAGAACGGTGGGGTTGCTATGGGAGACAAGGCCACTGTCAGTGTATGGATGCTGCGTCTCCTGCTTGTGATATTTGTCATGTCACCAAATCTGTAAACACCAACTTATGAGGCGAAGAACCTGTCACACCTTATTAGACAAGGTACATGCTGTTTTGCTGTTTAGCTGTTTTACTTCTGACTGTAGCAAATATCTTAAAGCCATAATTAGGCTTATTATAAAGCCTAATTTTGTTGCATGTTTTTACTGGTCACTTTGAAAAGCACATTCTGTAGGTTGAAAAACAAATATAAATACTGTGTAGACCAGAGCTGCAGATCTACACTGTCCAAACCTACTACAGTTTCTAATCTTCTGTGAGCTGTTTTATTGATGATAGTGGGGCGCTGATTCATTTTCACTCGGGATAATCGGGCTGCCGCTGGCAGACTGATGAAGCAATTCAGTCTTATGAGACTGCAACTTGATAGCACCACCATATTATTCACAAGCTATGGGGTTTTTTTTTCAGTTAATAACCTGAAGAATTTTTTTAAACCAACTTTTTAAAGCGTTTGACGCTTGGTTGTCTAAATAATCTTATTTCAACCAAACTGACTGAAGAAATTGTTTATTTTCCATATAGATGTCAATGCAGCCTAACATACATTACCAGAGGTAAACCATTTTTAGTGCATTATGCAAATTGCACCCAAGTGCTTTGCAATTCCAACTCAATTGCTTATTTCTGTTTATAATTGTGAGGAAAGTCCAGACATTGTGTTCAGTCGTTCTTTGTGTTGAGATAACAATATAGTAATGCGTTTGCAGCCAGATTAAACACAATGCATGGTCCAATAAATGTAACCATTCGTACTTTTGAAAGTAATGATCTGGGTTTCTTTGGTTGTTTAGATCGAGGCTAAACAACATTATGTGGAAATCAAATTAATTCAGCTGAATACCTAAATGCACCAAATGGCCAGGTATTTATCAATTGATGTTTTTTTTTTTTCCTAAAAGCATTTCCATGTTGAGAGTGTGAAGATCTATGAAGCTTAAATTAGAAAGCATTAGAAAGCATTTTAAACCATTTTAATTATTATTATTATTATTATTATTATTATTATTATTATGAGTAATATTAGGGGCAGCACGGTGGCTAAATGGTTAGCACGTTCGCTTCTCAGCACTAGGGATTCACGGTTCGAATCCCAATCTGAGTGGAGTTTCCATGTTCTCCCCGTGTCTGCGTCAGTTTCCTCCGGGTTCTCCGGTTTCCTCCCACAGTCCAAAAACATGGATCAAGGTCAATTGAATTCTAATAATAATAATAATAATAATAATACAATAATGCAAATTCTAAAATACATGTTACAGAAAGACTCAAGGATATCTGATAAAATCTGAATTTCTTTTCTGATTAGCCTTATTTTATTATAAATTGAAATTTTCAGTCATTAGATATGCTTGTTTCTTTTTCTTTTCTCAATAACAGACTTAATAAAACGAACATAACTGTAAAGCCTTTCTACAGCTGAGCCAACATGTGCAGGTGTTCAGATGTGTGTCCATCTGTTAAATCACAGTGGAGGGTCTGCTCACGCAGAGAACAAAGCCACCAGCAGTGACCAAATCTCCAGGTATAATCATAACACCACACCTTATTCCTGACAGAATATGTGCAAGTGACACTGAATAGTGTAAGTCCAAGCTGCATCGCACTGAAGCATTTCCTGTTGTTACTGTTCACATTTACATGATGCATATTAGAATGATATTTTATGTGGAGCTCAGCCAGTACGACAAATTCAAATTGTAATGACCACCAAGGAATTCAAAAAGCATTCTGCTCATGTAAGACTCATTAACTGTTAGTACTTCACTGATGTATTAACTGAAATTAAGTCACAAGGACGACTTACATATAAACACCAATATATCCTCAAATATATACTGTCATGCTATACATGTACTATTTTTTGGTTTCAGAAAATAAAAAAAATGTCTCAGTTGTTATAAAATATGACAAACAAACCTTTGCAATGCCAAAGAACATCAAGAACATAAAGCATTTATAGTGGAAATTGCACACACACACACACACACACACACACCCTTAGCCATCTATCTAAAAAGTAAGGAACCAAAATTGGTTCTTCTGTTTGCATTACTTCAAAAAAACTTGCTGACATCTTTTATAGTCCAATTAATCAGAGAGCTTTGGAAATGCTGTTTTGTTGTATTTTCACCTTGTTCTAAATGTGGGAAAGCTATTTCACAATATCATGGTCTCTCATGGTCGCTATTAAGCAACCGGATATCATTACTGCCATTGCTAAAACGAACTTTGTCTCATTTTGCTGGTCTAAAAAGAGAAACCAATCACATCAACTATGCATATTTTTAATAATGCAAGCCTTTCTGACAGAGCAGAACAGGAGCAGAATTGTGGTAGAGGAGGAGAGGTAGCTACAAGGATAAAAATGAGCAGGCTGTGTCTGCACTATAATTGGATACTGGAAGGAGGGGGTGACCTCTTTATAGTTTGCAGCATGTATGACAGGCATAATATTAATAAAACCAGGATATTTTGGGGAGTTTGCAACTTTTTCTGCACTGTATATTTGAAAATTCTCTGTGGGAATATTGTTCATCAATATGGGCGTTGACAAAGTTGTTGGATAATAATGACAACAAATGTAACTGCCATTTGCAAAATGAGAATTGCATGCTGCTGCTTATTTACTTCAGTTGCTGCTTTGCAGTTTGTGAATTTTATGCTGTTTTTGTTTTATTTAGCTTACAGTGAAATCTTTCAACACATATTAAACATGATTAATTAAAACACAATGTAACTGTTTAAATTCTGCCATTTTTTCAATGAAGAGAAGATGAACAGATCATGAATTGACTTGACAGCTGCTCTACGATACAACAGCCAATGAGTAGGTGGGCAGCAGCAAGTGTTGAATGTGTGCAGGCATTGTGTTAAGCTGTAAGTACATGCAGTCAGCAAATCTGATCAGAACAGCTTATATAAATGGGCCAAACCAAACAGATCCACCAAAGTATGTACCATCTAGTGTGCACCATTCAGGACCTAGATCAGTTCATCGGAACTTATTTTCATATAATGATCCTGCTACCAAACAAATTTTTGTCCGATCAACTTGGTCTGATTTATAATTTTGAGAAATGTCCCTTTATTATACTATACACATAAAATTTGAAATTGGCAAATTATTTCTTTATAAAGTTGGTAATTTAAATTTTATGTATATGGTTTAATATTAACATTTCATTGAACAAATCAACAAGCTGGGAAATATTACAAGGATTGCATACTTTCATTTGTGTACTATCACCAAAATAGTAAGTATACTTATAGATAGATTGAAATAAATCTGTTCATGCATCCATAATATATGCTGTGATGAACTTCTGAAAGGTGTTTGAAAAAGTTAGTATAAAGACTACACATGGTTCAAAATATTTCAGGTTGAGTTTTGGGTAAAATTTTAAAGTTTAATATATTAATCTAGTTATTTTAGTCTAGTTTTAACAGATTTACTGTTTCTGTAATGTTTTCGTAATACGTTGTAATTCATGATGGTTTGAATAACTGCAGGAAACAGATGGAATGACTATTTGCGGGACGACGTGTAGGAATTGTTAGAATGGGATGGAATGGAGTTAGAATTAGGGGACAGGTAAAATTTGGTAAATATATATGTGAGACTGGTGGCTTATAAAGTCCTTACCATATGGATGGTGCATTTACACATACAGGAGGACAGCCCACCTATTGATTATTTACAGAGAGGAGGCCATTGAGAATATAGAGCTCTCTCATCACTCGCAGTTGTCTGCCATTGATGATTTTTCCTGTACACTTCTTTGTCTATACAGTAAAACACATTCAATTATTTTGAAACAAAACTGCCGAATTCTGACAGTTTTTTTTGGAACATAACATTTCCCAGTTCCCAAATTAACTCACTGAAAAAACATCTGGTTTATAGACCGCTTTAAAATCAAAACTTAATTCAATACATTGTTGTATTGAATTGAGTTGAAGACTGAGAATGGGCCATGGCCACATCACATCTCCTGCTGTAAACTTGACATTAGATACATGCTTCAATGTCACAGCATTCAAAGTCGTCACATGAACATATAATGTGCAGATCATAATCCCTTTTTTTTTTACAATACTACATTGTGCAAAATATTTTTTAGAGCATTCTACATTAGCTTCACTTCAGACTAAGCACAGACATAACCTGCTTCTTAAATGTGCTATGTATTAGATTTCTATCTGTCGTTCCATCCATGCTTCACTGTCTTATGAAAAGATTACTCGTCTGAACATGATGACTGAGAATCGAACAGCACTTTGTCTGTCATTGATCTGGGACCCACCTGCAAACAACACCTTTTCCGTTCAGCTTTGATTTCTTTCTGACATGTAGCTGACCTCTTTAGTAATTTTTCTTGATGATAGATGCTAAATCTAGAATCTAAAATCTTGATGATAGATGCAGTTTTTTTGCAAATCTACATCCTTTTAAATCCAAGACCATTTTAAAATGTGATCTGCTGTTCAGTTTCTGTTCTATTTCATTCATTTTTGCTGGTGGACTAAATCATATAAAGAACAGGAGAGAAAAGGATGAACTCCCTTTATATGTTGAAGACTAAGCAACTAATCATAATAACCTCAAAAACAGAATCATGGCAGCAGTGACTTCAGTGAAAGACTATTTAAATACACTCCCGTGATGTCATCCATCCATCTTTTTTGTTTTTACAAATGTGATAAACTCATGTCAATTTCAATATGGCATCCCGTCATAGGTTATAAGATATAAGTCCAGATATAAAAGCTACGACTCTACCTCTGCATTCACTGCTTCTGTATATTTAGAAGGCTGGGAGCTAAACATTAGCAATTCCTCTAACTCCCCTTGTCTTATTTCGGTCTTTCTGACCCTGTTTCTCTGTGTTTTTACACAATATGGATGCCGCAACTGTCATCACACAAGCAAAGCGTCTCAGTGACGGAGTTTGCATTTGTTTTCGGAGATATTTTGATCCACAAAACCAACGCAAGACCTGTCAGCGTAGGAGGGTTAATAAGCTTGAACACTTCAGAGCGTTGTGTTGCTCTCAGTCAGACATCTGCTTCTCTACTTGGGGAGGGAGAGGCGTGTAAAGGCTTACTGTGAAAGTGGAATTCAAATGGTAGCACTGCAAATTAGATGAAAGACTTCTAACACACTGAGACACAAAGTGGGTGGCAAGTTTGGAGAGAAGCAACAATCCTCTACACAATTTCAATCAAAAAGCCCTTTTAATTAACTAGATCAAGAAATTGCATATTGTAACTTAATCGAATCCTTTTAATATGGAATTATGAGTTCAGACCAATGCTATTAATAAAATGGAAGAATCTCATCCATGCCAACATCGAAGCAGATGAGTTATAACTCCTTGGCAATGGTGGGACAAACCTCTGGTCACCAGCACAATGCAGTAAAGCTGAGTTAGCATCACCCAGATTTAATGGATAGTAGTTGGCAAAAAGATTGCAGTCACCCTGTGCTGTACCCCTTAGGGTTGCTTACATAATTTGGGACTCTGCTTTCTGCATAACACAGTCCTCTGATACACAGATACATGTTCATTGCAAAATTAACTGATTATTTAAAAACAACAATCTCCACAAAATGTACATTATAAATGACATCTAATAAACTGACCGCATACTGACCGCAGAAAGACACGTTACCATGTATGTTATCCTAATTAATTAAAGTCATTTAAATAGAAATATATTCACAACGCTGCTTGTGAATATATTTCCCCTGATGGCCGTGCCCTAATATCAAGCTGCACATTACGGAGTTGATGGCATACTAAAGATCACTACATGTGTATATTTTTAATGACATTCTTCCTAATGATCTACAATTCTTACACCTTTTATAAAACTTGGTGACTGGCAAACAAAACCAACCTAATAACTATTCTATTCTTATTTTCTATTCTTATGTTCTTTCTCTATTGTTTCCTTGTTGCGTGTCACAGTGTAAAATTGTAAGTTTTATCATTTTATGAATGAAATTTTCTATTTGACAAAACTGTTTAATTATTCTAACAGTGAGTACATTCAGACTCAGTATATGGGCATAAGGGCAAACTAATATGAACTTTAAGTCCATTATTTACAATGTCATTTTGTTTCTGTATTCATGATCAGAAATGTCAGTGCTGAGTAATCGCGGTTATTACAGAAGCTGTGATGCCCCGGCAAGCTCATTTATTACAGAGAGAGTTGTTAGCACAGAGAAAACTTTCCTATGCTTGTTTATAAAAATTACATGGATGCCATTTTCTTTAGTTTTTTAATTCTATTTCTTCTAGTAACAAATGAGATAGCAGTTTAATTCTCAGGCCTCTGAACTACATTGTGACCACATGATCTCATTGACATTAATGTTATTTTTTTCTGCTTATTTCCTTTAGAGTAACCTTCTTATGCCAAATACGCCACACTAAATAATAAAGAATTAATCGATTTTCAAAAATAATTTCATGAAATGTCTAAAATTCTTACATTTTGTAAATTTTTTAAATACATGTTCTGAGCTTAGTGCCATTACACATTTATCACAAACATTGTCTGCTTGTGTTCTATAAGCACACTTCAAACCATAAAGTGTGTGTGTGTGTGGGGGGGTACTAAAGGAACATTTTTTATGCATTTCTTATGGAAATAAAAATGTTATTTTTTAGTATTTACATCAATGAATGCATGTTTTTGTTCTTTTTATGATCATCACATTTTACAAAATGCTCTAGCTGTTTTGGAAATTGGCTTTCACATTAGAGGGCATGTACCTGATGTGGGAACACAGGTTAGAAACTGCTTAAAATATCTATTGATAAATCTTACTCAGTTCATTTCAGTAAAATTGATGAGTTTTCATATTTGAAATATTATTTTAAATGTTATCATTAAATCTAAAATTATTCTAGATTGAATTATTATTTTATTTTAAATAATTAGTTGCATGTGATGATGACCAGGTACACAACTCTTGCTAAGAGCCACTGATGTTTATGGTGCGTTTGCAATAATGGGGTTAAATGGTGTTTTGTTACAAAATATCTTGAATGCAGTTCCCTTAAATTTACATACAAAGCAAACAAAACCCCATTTCTAGCACTGGATAGAAACATCAGAAATAATGATATAAAAAAGGATGTGTAATAGCAGCATATTAAGAAATAGCATTGCAAGTCTGCAATGTACAATGAATGGTATGTGATAAAATGGGAACAGGTACATTGTTTAATTTCACACATACTCAAATAGTCTCCCACTGCCATATTACAAGGAAATGCATCTGCTGGCTAGACAAATGCCGACGCTGCATAAATCATTTATAAAGAAAGCTGATGCTGAGTGGCAGAATGATGAGTTCATTTGTAAAATGAAAGTCATGGTTAGAAACACAGACACACACACACACATACACACACACACACATGCATGCACGAACACATGCAAACGCGCACACACATGCAAGCATGTACAGAGGAAGAGACAGAACCTGTCTGTGCGTTTGTGACCATGCTGGACAGAGACATTGTCTGGACATGTTTTGTTGTTTTAGATGCTACTTTTTCCTCTATAACATAAGATGAAGACATCATGCTGGCATGTGTGTGTGTGTCTGCAATTCCCAGTCCATCTCTATTTAAGCTAAAATATTAGAGCAAATTAAAAAGGAAAATGCTAAGCAATCAGTCACTAGTGTGCGCTGAGTGTGTGAGGAGCCTGACAACCACCATTGTGCCATCTAATCACAGGCGATCGAGAGCATAAGCTAAATATTAACCTGCAATCAGCTGATGGCTAATTAACTCAAGCTATGAGGTGATTTACAGGTATAACACTATTCGACTGCTGACTTAGCTGATTAAGTTATAATTAAGGACAATAGCACTCTAATTTAAAAGCGACAACACTTGGTGTAAAGACCAGCTCACATCACACTCCTAATTTTGTCATGTATAAACCACATATTCATTTCTCTTACACTTTCTGTTTGTGGTTAGTGGTTGTGATCCTGTCCTGTTTGTCGCTTACTGGAGTGATTTTTTTTTTTTACTCCAACAACAATTTTCAGCTTATAAGGTATGTAAGATAACCTGTCAGTGTGTTGGAGGCCTGGATACCACTAAACTGTGAATGGAAAGGGTACAGCAGGACACTCGGACCTTGTTGGCAATCAATTTTTCTGTACTAATTGCTTCTGGGGGCTTTTTAAGTTAATCGAATTTTGACTAATTTGGTGTTTTTGAGTGGAAAATTGAGTACTAACTCTTTTGTTCATGTAGGTCATTTATATATAAAAAAAGCAACATAATTTTCATGTGACCAGTTTGCAATGTGAAATCCAAATCAATAAATAGTAAATACTAACCTATAAACCTTATCATTTATCACTTACAAATATCATTCCACTCTAAGGAACACACACACACACATATATAATCTATAATGAGTTTTAAAGTGCTTAGTACTGTTGTGTTTTATTTTAAGGTGAACCATGAAAAATGATGTGACTCCTGACTTGCCCGTGGTGGTCCTACACCATAAAGTTTACAATCACTACCACTCTATACATGCAAATACTCACCACCATCATCCTCATCGAAGGAGTTCATGCAGGGAAAGTAGATGGCAAGAGCCTCAAAGGACGCTGACAGGCTGATGCGGCTCTGCGAGCGCTCCATGTAGAGGCCCGAGGCAGGTGTTGGTGCCATGTCCGGCGGCTTGGGCAGCCGCGCCTGGGCATTCTTCACGCGGAGTACGGCACGCGGCGTCTTGGCAGACTTTCACCGGCCCCCTCGCCAGTCCAAAACGAGAAGGAGGGGGACAGAAGTGATGGGTGAAAGGAAATAAGGACAGCAAAACTCTTTGCTCCTTTTGCAATGCTGCAGAGTAACAAATCCCAAAGTTGTTGTAAAGATACAGCAGTCAGTTGCTAGAAAAGGTCAATTTCTGTTTAGGCTTTTCTCCTGCTGTCTTGGGGGGGGGGTCGTCAGGGTAAGTGATGGAGATGTAAGAGAGGAGATATGGCAGGTAGGCTCATATTAGGAGCTGATGTCCGTGGCTGGTGTAGACAGCATGATCTTTTTTCCCCTCCAGTTCAGGTTGATCTGTGCAGATCCCACTTTCTTCTTGGGGCGCTGAAGAGATCTTTGGATGGCGCGATGAGACAGCTTGTCACAAGGAGAAGGAGGAGAGATGGCAATAGAGAGGAAAGCAGAGAGACGGGGAGAAAGCGAGGGAGAGAGAGAAAAGAAATAGCTCATACTATTCAGGCTGTCTGGGGCTGACTCAGTTCATTCAGCACCAAGCTCTTTGTGGAGACAAAAAGGGGGAGGTGGCGCATCGAGCTGTTGCTGGGACTAATAGGAGCGGCCAATCGCAGTGTGGATGTGAGGGTGTGGGAGTGGCCCCAAGCAATGGCTGGAAAAGATTCTTTCATCTCATCACTGAGATTGATTCTTCATCTCCTCTTTCTTTCATGTTCATTTTCTCTGTTCTTCATTTCAATTGCTTCAGATTTCAGCTTCCCATGACCTGGCAGGTTTTCTTCTTCCTTACATTCTTTACAAACATCTGCCTCTGCAACAGCTGGCACCATATTGAGAAATGCATAATTCAAAAAAGCAACAGGAACATTAACTGCACCCCAGTCATTCCAGCTAAAGAAAACTGCCTGTCAGTGTGCATTTTTTATTTATTTTTTTATTACAAATGTTTATCCATGAGTAGGCTATAAGTAAGGCTAGGCATTATCCATCAATTAAAATAAGTTTACATTTAACAGTGTAAAGGATATATTGTTCCGAGTTATTTAAAGCATTTTAGTACACAATTAATTGTGGCTCTTAATCATTGAGTTCAATTGTTTCATTCAGTTGTATGCACTCTGGATTATTATATGCTTTTATCTTTGTGGGAACAGTTTGGGGAAGGCCCTTTCCCAGCCTGAGTCCCAGCATAATTGTGCCTCAGTGTACAAAGCAAGATCCAGAGTTTGGGTGAGTTTGGTGGGGAAGAATTTGCCTGACATTAACCCCTTTGAAGACCTTAGTAATGAACCAGCATGGAGATCGCGAGACAGGTCCTCTAATCCATCATTAGTGTCTGATCTCACAAATGTTATTCAGGATGAATATAGATGAATAAGGATTAACATAGAGTAATGCAGGTGAAATTTATAACAGTACATTTGTCCATAGAGTATATGTACAAACTATTTTATTAAACGGGTTAAAAAATATATTTGTATGCTACAATAGCAGCTCAGCCCAGGAATGTAATGATGTTTACTGCAAACGTTGTAAACAGCAATTTACAAGTAATTATGATGTAATTTTTGGAAAAAGGAAATTATTTTAACCAAATGATAGAAAATAAATATAAAATCCCAACAAAACAACTTCCAAATCACTTAAATATAAGTTTCCCCTGCGCAGAATAGCAATAACCACGCTCTCCACCAATCACTGGTGTTGCTGCTCGAACACACACACACACACACACACACACACACACACACACACACACACTGTATATATCCATTAACTCTTACCCAATGTTTTGCCCTGTAACGGGTGATGGTGAAAAAAGCATCCATCATAGGGAAACAAATTCATGTCAAATGACTTTGGGCCTCACAAAATCTCCAGTCAATAACATTAATTTTGCACTTGACTTATAAAGCTCATTTGTGTAGGCAATTCAAGAAATTTATGGCCTATACTTTACTTTTCTGCACCATGCCCTGCTGTGAGCAAAACTACACTTTATTTTTAATACACTTCCAAATATAGCTCTGCATTACAGCCTTAATATGGGAAACAGACATGATAAAATTTTAAAGCATGCATTAAAAGTTTTACTTCAACAAGTTCACGTCCATCACATGGATTTCTAATATAAAATAGTTGACAATATCATTCCTCGAAGCGCAAACAGTAGTATTTGCACAATCCAAAGCATTCATACGTCGGTTATGATTTTTATATTGTAAATCATGCTTGTGACTTTACATTACATACTGAAAAACTAAATGAGAAAAGGCAGTTCATAAAGATCACTAATATTGTAAAGAGTGGAATTATTATGTCTCATCTCTATAGCTAACAGAATCCAATAACATGAGAGCAGAATTGGGTTTTACATTGTGACAGACTGAATGTTCATATAGTTACTATGTAATAAAATTTAAATGCAGATTAAACAAGAAGAAGCATTTGCCAGGTCTTACATCCTCACATTATATATCATATTATCACATTATAAAATCCTGATATAAATAGAAAAGGCTTTGTGAGGAAGTCAGAACACTACAGAGATGTAATGACTTTTTGCACCATGCAGTGCTCAGTCTTCGGTTTCCTAATGCAGGAGCGCTGATGAGCCTGTCTATAAGGCAATCAGGATATTTTTCAGTAGTCTTGTGCCGTCTTAAAGGCTATTAGCCACAGCTGCCCTGAAGCTTAACTACAGACATACTGATCTTTAAATAAGTCATTACAGGTGCATTGGCATTGCATTATTTATTTACGAAGAGAAGTAATGAGAATGCAATTACTCTGAAATGCATTCAACCCTCCAGTGCCTTCCTAACACTGTTAGTGAATAATAATGTTTTTTAAGGGCAGCTTTAACCAATTTCTCTATTTTCATAGTTTGGAACAAAGTATTCTTTGCATTTCAATGATGTAGCAACTGCAGAACAGATGCTATCTCTTAATTTCATGTTTCCAACATTTGTGTGCAGCCCTGTTTTTCAATCTTTGTGTTGGAGAGCTACCTTGCTGTTCAGTTCCAACCTCAGTCCACCACACCTGCTCCAGCTAATTCATTCTTTTAAGGCTTTGGTTGGCAAAATTACCTGTATCCCCAACTGACCTTCACTTACCTAAAACTAAAGCAATTGATCCAACAGTATGGTTAATGCTCATGTTCTACGGCAGGTGGGAAAGGTTCTAAAGAAACAGACACAGAGACCACAAAGCTTATTACGTAATATTTGATAATACACACATGGCAAAGTAAAATGTATTTATAGATTATTAATTGTACAATAAATGCATTCGGGTTTGTAATTAAATGAAAAATTTGATGAATTTTTAGATTCAGTGTTTATTTTCTTGTATTTATATCGAAAAGTGTGAAACAGCATAGAACAAAGTACATTTTGCTTTTAGATCATATAATTTGTAGAAAAGCAAATATACTGGATCAGAAAAGTCTTGATATTAAAGTAAATAACTCTTGTGTCTGAAGATTGGGTTAAATAATATGGTTTCTTTCTTTGATATGCTTTTATATACTTTTGCCACAGCCTCTTTAGGTGATATTTGGTTAGGAGTTTTGTCTAAAACCTTTAATTAGGCATACAATAAAGTTGGTGGTTAAATTTAAAGTGTATTTTGAATCATATTTTCTGTAAATTGTTACCCTGTATACATTAAAAGCATTTCTTTTGTAATTTGGCAATTTATTTCGCTGCTACATCACATAAATTACAACATCAGAATCAGAATTAGCTTTATTGACCAACTATGTACTATGTATAATTATATATAAATATAGCTATATATAAATATGTCAATAAAAACATACATAATCATTTGCTACACTTTATTTCCACTGATAACACTGATCATTTAGTGTTGAGGTCAAAATAAATTCGTTTAAGGAATTTACTCCTAGAAGCTAAGACTCAATTGGGTTTATTAGAATTAAACTGTCAACTGAATGAAGCGATTCAAGATCTAAATCGCACCACTTAGCAAATTAGTGTTTTAATGAGTGACAGTAATTTGGTTTGAGTGCATTCTATGAGCCAAGCAAAGAAATTCATTTACATTAAGGTTTATGTTAAGGGTCTGACAAATCATAGGTATTTCTGCCATACAGATACTACATTGATTTTTTTTTAATGTTTGATTTTATTAGTTTTAATGGAGAGTTAAATGCCTGAACAATTCAGCAACCATAGATCATCTTTCCAGTTGAACAGTTTTGAATGATACAGTCATATTATTATGTAATAATACGAGCAGCACAGCGGCATTGGTGGTTAGAACAATTTTCCATGTCCCCCCCATGTGTGTAGTGTGTGTGTCTGTGTAAGTGTGTGCCCTGCGCCCAAAATGTTTTCCCCTGCATGGGCATAGGGACCCCCCCAATCCCCCAATACAGGATTAAACGATCAAGATAATGTGGTGAGATGTTATGCTTTGAAATAAAAACAGTCTGAGTATTTATTTTAGGCCCTCAATCCATGTAATTAAACCACAGTAACACTTAAACTTGAAGTTTACATTAATGATTTGTATAATTTATGTACTTTATTTTCGAACACACAAGAATTGAGTGCAGTTCAGGTGCAATTACCAGAGCTAAAACCTGCCCTGAGCTACTGGTTCGTCTTTTGGTAAATGTTGTGGATGTGGAAGGAGAATGAGAATAGTGAGAAGGTAGAAGGAAATAGAAGTATAGGGTGAGCAGCGGTATAACCATTTGGATGTGAAGCGAACATAAATCATTCCTGTGTAATTTGTGCTTATACTGTCTACCTACAGTGAAGGTCGAGGAGTTCTCTCTCCCCATCTTCCTCACTCTTTATCATACATATCAGTCAGTCTTTTAATTCTTTCCTTACTCAGTTATCTATTGCAACATGTCTCTGTTATGATTGGTGTTTGGAGTTCGGATGGGAAAAAAAATCTAATTAGTTTTATAAGTTGGTGTCTAAAGCTGCTCAGTGCATCAAAGCAACCGCTCTAAATGAGCCTCTATTCTTTTTATTTGCACTGCAATAATTAATCTCGCACATGATGCACAAAACACACCCATGAAGCACCTTGTTACAATAGCAAAGACACACTGACACGCCCTAAATCAAGCTGCAAGGTGTGCGGTTGATCGCTTGCTAAAGATCTCTAAAATTTGTATAGCGAACACCTACACACAGACAAACACAGTTACACACACAGTTTTACACACAAACACACACACACACACACACACACACACACACACACTTTAAACTTTCTGCATATAGAATTGATAGTGTAACACCTAATTAAAAATTCTTACACTGTTCATTCATTCATCCATCCATTATCTTCCGATTTATCCTCTATTAGGGTCGCAGAGTGGTTCCCCATGCCCATCCAGGGGAGAACGTCTTAGGCGCAGGGCAGATACACCCAGGACAGGGCGCCGATCTATTGCTGGGCACACACACTCACACAGACAAGCACGCATACACACTCTATATGGGGCAATTTGCAGAACTCAATTGATTTGATCCATGTTTTTGGACTGTGGGAAGAAACCGGAGAACCTAGAGGAAACCCATGCGGACACGGGGAGAACATGGAAACTCCACCCAGATGGGGATTCGAACCAGGAATCCCTAGTTCTGAGAGGCGAACGTGCTAACCACTAAGGCACCGTGCCGCCTATACTGTTCATGTACTGTCTATCACCATCATCTGAAGCCTCCTGATAATTCAAATGACTTGAGAAAGACATTTAATAACGCATTGTATACACTTGTACTATTTTGTATCCTCATGCCTTATTTTTTGCATGAATATGCAGTTTGTCAATATTGTTATATAACCTAAATCCCTGCAAGAGCCAAAATGTTTATCTAATGCAGTGTATATGTTTTCCTTTCATCTTGTTGAGGCTTCTATCTTTTCCCTTGCTGCTTTCAGAAATCTACAAACTCCTGTACTGTATCCGACTGTTAAAGTGGGGCATGGAATTGGATAGACCCTGTCTGAAATCCCTACTCATTAACACTTTGGGTACCATCTTTTAATTTCACAGACATTCACACACATTTTGTCAATTTTTTTTATATCTGATTGTCCCTACTAATTATCTACCCTCTCCGAGCATCTATTTGTTGCTATTCTTCCAAACATTGCACATTAAATTTGTAGTGCAAATCTCTCTTCAAACAGCTGGTTTTCAGCCAACTGCACTGTTTTGCAAACCTCTACAGGAACAGATACATCAACTAATTATTGGATTTCATTTCAGCTTTGTCAGGCTTGCTGTGAAAATGACAGAAAGGGTCAACAAAAAACTTTGTGACATAACTTGGTGCCTCTGACAAGTCTGAAGTCTTAGGGCGGCAGCTTTAACATTAACATTTAACATTAACAGGCAGTGAGACACTTAGATGGCACTGTAATTCTACCAGAAGTAGGTCAACCAACTCGAGGACTCTGAGTTGCTAAAATGACCTACACTACATGGTGATCAATTTTGCTCAATACGATTAGGAACTCTGCATTGAACATTGAGTTCCCCATTTAAAAAAAGCTAAATTTAGAATCTTGTGTTCTTTTGATAATTCTTCCTTTTTGTCTTCCCTTAATTATCTGTAATTCTGAATCAGAGTAAGGTTGAAGACCATCCTGAAATGCTGGGTAAAGTACAAGAATACGATTTTAGCAAAAATCTGATTGTATGTTTAATTACTGATTATTTTCTCTATTGATTATTTTGCTTCAGTTCCATTTTGTTAAAGTTCTGTACCACTATGCAGGTAAGGTGACACACCGATGCACTAGGTTGTGTTCCCTGATAGATTTAACTGTGTTTTGTCAGTGTAGAGTTTGCATGTTCTCCCCATGTTTGTGCAGAATATATTCACAATTAAAATGTCAGGTGAATTGAACACTACTAGACATGTTTGTTACTGTGTCTGCAATGGACTGATGATGTTTGACATCTTTCCAATCTTTTATCCAATGAATTTTCACCTGACGCAACCTTAATGAGAATTAAGAGCTGAGAAAAATATATAAATAATTAATAATTTAGCCAATTTATCCAATAATTTATCCAAGGCCATGTTATGTTATGGTATAGTATGACTCTAACTCCAGTAGTTTTTTTATTTCCTCGAACCTGCTCATCCCTGGCCACGATTATATAACAATCTAGATCAATCCATTACATGGCGGAACTCACATTGATCCAAACCAATGGTCTTATGCAAACATTGGGAAGCCCACAGTTAATTTACGTTTTGTTGAATTTCTAAATGTCGATACATTAACCGTGTACTCACAATACACAGAACATGTCTGCACCTTCAGGGTTACAACACTAGTATCCTCTAAGGGACTTATATAATATAATAAAATGCTGCTTAGGATTGTAAAGCTATATTTTTGGCCTTTACAACTAATTACAAAGGTAGCCTTGGGATGTATATTTTTGTAGCTTACTCTTTGAGGGACTATTTTTTACCCCAAGAGTGTATATAGAAAAAATATTTAAACATTTTTAAACCTTGTATTACCAATTTTAATTTTCACCTAATTAACCTTTTTTTGGTAAGGAAACACTTTTGTACACACATACTTTTTTTCCAGACTAAAGATCCAGTCTCATCAGTGTTGTATCAGTCATTGACCCCCTGGACTCCCAATAACGATTAATTAACAGATGAAATACATAAAGCTTTTAAGCAAGACAGATAACTTTTCCATTAACCAGAGAGTGATGACTCTGTGATTAGACAAATAGAACACCACTGTAGGACCACTGAGCAAAATCCTCAACACTGCCATGTGTTAGATACGAATGTCTAATACATGATGTATATAACGTTTGTTTGATTTGACTTTTCCGTATTGACTGCACCAGTGTTTTACTGTTGGCTCACTTTTACCCTGATCTGTGAATAATGTCATTTTAATGAATCATTTATTTTAACAATTCATTTGTGATAAATAAAGGACACAAACCTCATTTATAACAGAAAAGTTGATTGGCCTTAACTTAATCCATGATGAATACAGAACTGCAAACTAATTAGCTGAATGAACATGTAGCTATCTATGCACTCACCCTGTCTGAAAAGATTTACAGATTAAATATTATCTGTTTTAACTTATTTAAAAACGTCACTGATTTGTATTTATCAGAGCATTAAGATGGGAGTTAAGATCAATATTCCCACCACATGCTCCTTGGCACATTTTAGGAGTGCCATCAGTTTTTTCCAGTACATCTCAACCTAGTTTCACAGAAAATGGAGCAGCTTCTTGTCAGTTAATATAGAAAGTGGGGCTCATCTGACCATTTTGAGGTAGAATTCTTTTTAGGCTAAGAACCAATAGACAAGAGTTAACTGTGTCAGAGACCATTTAAAAAAACTTATGTGGGACCACAGCTCACTGAACTTTAACAGAGTCTTAGAGAAGCAACAGCAAGATATACAAAAATTCTGACTTATATATTAAGTATCATTAATTTTGCTTGATCATAACAGCAACCACAAATCATTACTTGCATATAATAATATATAATGTAGTGCGGTCAGGAGTTCATAAGCATAATACATTTAACTAAAACAAAACAGTGTAAAATATATTAAGGTATTTCCACAGTGAAACTTTAACTAGCCAGAAGTTAAATAATAACTGGTGTAGATTACTAAATGCAAAATGTTATAGATCCTGATCATATAACCTAATCATGAATATAGAATATTATAAGGCCACATTTCTCTAAATCACGTTCAGCAATAGATATTATGAGCATATGGATCTAATATACTTATTAGTCGACAATAATAGCAGAATGACAATAGGATGTACAAAAGCATGGGTAGTGCATCTGGATTGAAACTCGCTGTCCTAATAAATACATTTGGAGGAGGTGAGGAACACTTGCAGAGATCAGCATCAGTATGAAACACACATCCTTCTTACTCCATTGTCTATTTTCTTCACTTATCATACAATTGTAGTTTTACAATTACAGACTGTAGCGCATCTTTCTTTCGTAAGAAATCAGCAATGCAACCTAAAGGTCCCTGGTTCGATTCCCAGTCCCACCAAGTACTATGGCTGAAGTGTTCTTGGGCAAGTTACCTAATTCCACCACTCAGGTCATGTATGATCACTTCACTAGTGTGTGTATGTGTGTGTGTATTTCACTGCATGGATGGGTTAAATGTGGACGGCATATTCCTTTGTGTGCAATCACAGTAAACAAAATAGATCACTTTATCAATTATTTTCAGATTGTCCGGTGTTCTCTCTTTGAATGGAATAAACAGCTGGAGTGTCCAAATATTTCTTTACACAGCTGATTTGCTGCTGGTATCTATTTAGAAATCTTTACATCTGTTAGCCTTTGGAATTCAGGTCTATCATTCAGCGCAGTCTCCACTACACCCTGCTGGCTAATACTGTACATTACTCATTTACTCTGGCATCTGATCTTACCACCCTCTTTCACATATGAACTCCATTTACCCTGGGCTCTTACTCTCTTCCACATCCTACACAGATCTATAGCCGATACCATCATATCCACGAGTCATCACATTTGCATGTATTTCCAAAAACATAGTGTTGTTCTGATTTTTTAAAAGACTCACTAAAATGTTCCTCACTGATTTTATTCCTTCATTCATTCATTATCTCCCGCTTTATCCTCTATTAGGGTCGCGGTGGGGTTCCCCATGCCCATCCAGGGGAGAACGTCTCGGGCGCTGGGCAGATACACCCTGGACAGGACGCCAATCTATCGCTGGACACACACTCACTCACACAGACACACTCTATATGGGGCAATTTGAAGAACTCAATGGACTTGATCCATGTTTTTGGACTGTGGGAGGAAACCGCAGAACCCGGAGGAAACCCACGCAGACACGGGGAGAACATGGAAACTCCACCCAGATGGGGATTCGAACCGGGAATCCCTAGCGCTGAGAGGCGAACGTGCTGACCACTAAGCCACCGTGCCGCCTCACTGATTTTAAACGTTGATAAAAACATAAGTCTTGTAATCAAATTACCCTCGAAACAAGAAACCTGATTACATCACAAGCTGTCCTATGACTGATAGTAACACCCCGGTGACTGATCATGATTGCTGACTTAATTGCGTTGATTGACTCATGGCCCAAAATAAAAAATGGCTTGGGATTGTGTAATGATTTTTCCCCTGGTGAAGCTCTTCGGCCCCATAACTCGGTCGTGTGAGTTAAGTCTGGATCACAACCTGTTCTCGGGGTTTTTTACATAAACAGCAGCGAGGAATCTTTATCTTATATTTTTTCTTTTTTAATTACATTGCTTTGCTTAAATGAGTATCTGATTGCTCGGAAGGCTGTCATTTCGGGTGCCAGCGCTGTCAAAGGCCTCCTGGCAACAGTTGCCATGGTGACTGCGCACGTCATTCTGCAACGGTTGCCATGGTCCTGGTGACGTCAAGAACCCTGCTAAAGTCGCGGGAAACCCCGGGTGAGGGTTGCCATGGAGACTGGGGGGGGGAGAGGAGGAGCCTAGAGGAAGCGGAAGTGTTAGCGCTGGCGGAAGTGGTACTGCCCTGAATAGCGTGAGCAGCGAAACGAGAGGACGGCTGGATTGTGAGAGAACGTTTAGACTCAACGATTAAAAACAAAACGAATCAGGAGTCAGAATCGATTAAACCTGTGAGTCCTTTATCTGATTCATGGCGCTTGGGAGAGACGGCGGGGTTTTTTTGGTGTGTGGGGCTCGCTGCATGGCTGAGATCGCAGTGCATGGCGGAAGGAGGGATCGAGCTGGCGGTAGAGAGCAGTGCGTTCAGGCCGGAGCGGCGGATCGGCGCTGGAAAGGCCCCCCGCGCGATCTGAGCGCGGTGAGGCTGCAGAACCGCACCCCGCCCTCCGATCGCACCATGCGATCGGCCCGCCTGTAGATCGCCACCGATCGGCGTTCCCACTCGGTCCCCGAGCGTCGTGAATACCAGCAGCGGTGGCTAACGGCTATTCAGCGCCGTCCGCTTTAATCACCGTCGAGCGAAATCCAGCGCAAACCGATTACCGCCCGCTTCACCGCCCATCCGGACCCGAACCCCGCGCCCGGGGCCGTTGCTCGGGGTGGGGGGTGCCGTGTCTTCGGGCCCGCGGTGACCCCGATCGCGCGGTTCAGCTCCGTCGCGAATGAGAGGGCGTTTTTCACAGGGAGGCTACTTCGTTAGCCTGCAATGCTAACAAATAGCGCGCTGCACTGCGGAGCGGAGCGGCTGCTCGATTGCGCCGCGTTCGGGCGTGACGCGTCGGGTGACAGCGCCTTCCCTGAACCGGCGGTGGGGATCGCGGCGTCGAGCTGTGCTAATGGAGGCGGCGGCCGAGCGGGGAGCGTAGGCCAGCTAGCTCGGCAGGAATTCGGGCCTCTCTTTGACTCCGCCGCCGCGCCGCTTGCTCTCTCTCTCTCTCTCTCTCTCACTTACACCGCTGGGAGAGTCCGTCAGATCCGCGGCGGGTTCACAGCGTGTTTGTGTTGATTATACAACGAATTCGATCGGATTTGTTCGCTCGCTTCACGCACGCCGTTAGCTTTTCTCAGGTAGCGCCAGCGGCGGGGACGCAGGTTAAGGTAACAGGAGTGAGTTCAGCGGTTGTTAGTGAGGCACCGCCCTGGGCGTTGTCACGGATGTATGCAAACACCTTGAGCTCGTACCCAAATGCCGGGGAAAGCATTACATCATCGCTGAGCTCCGATCCGAGCAGCCGAACAGCGCGATCGGGCCCAAAATCAACTTTAGAAAGCGCAGACGTCAGCGTGTACGGTGTTCCAATCGCGGTCAGGTATAGAACTGACACCTATCCCATCACAGCCCTAACCAGACGTTACTGACAGGGACAGATGGATGTGCTGTGCCTGCACCCTGTGTGGGCTCCCGATTTCTAATTTCCCCCCCTAAACTTCAACCATGCTCCTGTTAGACTTTACTTAATAAAACCACGTGGCTTGTTACATTGTACAACTGTACCAACACAGTACACTTTATTATTTTATTTTTTTTTGTTGAGGAGATTAATGTCTGTGTTGTACTTGCAGATTGTAAATACATGCGTATGGAATGGTTTTGGTCATTCATAGGTTTTCTGGCTTCTTTAAAACCTAATCCTTGCTTAGAATCTGTTAATGTCGCACTGTGCTGCAGATCACGTCCAAATTTAAATCCGCTTCATCTGTGGCTCAGATCGTGCAATCCCTTAATTATTATCTCATGTGCAATGTCATGTATGTTCCTCATATCCACTCAGTTAATGGTGAAAAGTGGCATTAAAAATTAGATTTCATATTAGTGGGTTTGAAAGTGAAACTGACTTAAATGAATTACATTCCACTGATTAAACTGACGCAACCTCCCAAACTGTGCTAGGGTTTTAAAAATCTGATGCTGAGATGGTTCTAGGGATAATCTAGTTTGAGTCTTTAGTTTCTCATACATGCTTCATCATGAAAAAAAAAGTCCTAAATTAATTAATCTGGTGTTAAACAAAAAGACCGGACGCTATGTTTGCATCAAGGATTGAAGTAACTTCCCAATGCGCTATAGTCCTCTTGGTCCTCATTTCCCTGAGTCATGCATCTAAAATCTGTACTCACTGGGGAAATGGTTCCAGTATGAGAGCTTTAAAATTTAAAGAACATTAAACCAAAAGCTCTCAGTTCTTTATTAAATTGTGATATAAATAAAAATCTTCTGATTTGTGTGGAATAGTCAAAACTGTCCTTTTTTTGTTTTTCTTTTGGTCATAATGTGGCCATTGTTTTGTTTAGTGACAGACTTTAAATGCATGTTTTTTTGTATCTGTATTGCAAATTTGTGCAGTTTTGAATAAGTTAATTGCACTTCCATCTTTAATGAATTGCATTGAGTAACATTCACACATAACATTGTCTTGAAGAATATTTTATACTAAAGAATTCAGTTAATAATACCATTTAGAATGTGAGTCTTAAATTGGGCGTTTTCATCAATGCATGTTTGATGTCTGTTATGTATTGCAAAAAGACCCTGGACCCTGGCAGATTAGTGATTATCCACCATGTCAAAAGTCTTAGAGCATTATGTTGCACCTCTGAGTGACTTTTTGAAGTTTTAAAGCATTTAAATGTGCAAATGTCTATATTTTGTGATTTGAATTTTTGAAGGTTATAGGTGTATATCCTGTTAATTTTGAGTAAGACTCCTTTTAAGGGAAATTGAAATAATTTTGTAGTCTGTGCCATGCTCGTAATGCCCATATTTGGCCCCTGATCCAAGTGTGATTTTCATTGTTAAATACGAATAGGGTTTTCAAATAAATCACATCTGTCATCCATTTCAGAGTTCTACTCTGATACTAAAATCATCAGAGTACACAGATCAGAAGCTCATTTCTACATCATGTGTTGCTCTTGATCATGACTGTGCGCTGTGATGTCAGCATACATTCAAGTGAAGAGTGAATTCCATTCAGAACATTTTCATTCATGTCATGTGGTCACATTATTCTGATCTTGGACCACATACCAAAGTGACTTGAATCTATTTGCAAAGTGTGTATACAACTTGGGTAGAAAACCTGTCTGTCACTACAAGACACAAAAAAAGGAGTAATTTCAGCCTGGAAATGCAAATGTAGCCTAAAACCACTGCCAGTTATTACATCAGGTTCTGTTCTAACTGGCTTGTTCTGCATATTAGTTTTGAGATGCTTAGTAAAACAATAAGTTAAATACCAAGTTTTATTTTTGTATCCACTAATTAAAATATAAAACTTCCAGTGTATTATGTCATCCGAAACTAATGTGAATCCCAGCGTTACATTACGTTACTTTCACTGATGTCCTTTTTCAGGTTTTGCTTAAGGTGCAAATGCAGTTTTTGGTTTATGTCATTATGGTTTTGTCAGCACAAGATTCAGCCTTGGGGAAGGGGGGGGGGGATTGTGGTTAACTGTGGATCAAAACACTTCCTTTTTGTGTAATGTTTGCTGGATGATCATGTGACCTACCTGTAACTAGTAGGACTCACTTGGCCCAAGACATTTGCATGACTTTTGACTTCGGATATAGTTTTTTTTTTTTTTTTTAATAATTTATAGCAATAACTGGTATTCAGGTTTATGGCTGAAGACAATAAGAAGTGCCAACACGCTGTGTCAAACCCTCCAGACCGTTTTCTTTAAGAAATATACATATAAATTAGGATAAACTAAATTATGCATACAACCTTTGATTAGCGATATTCTTTGGACTGTGAAATGCTAGGATAAATGAGAAATTATGAGGAAATAACCACTGATAAAATGCTTAAAGATTTAGAATTTAGAAATGTATATATAAATGTTTTTTGCACAAAATAAATTATAAAGAATCTGTTCCACCAACAACGTGCAAATTTAATGAATTATTAATGCCCCGTCATGCACAGGATCAGCATAATGTGATTCTTAACTTGCTTCGTAGATAATAAGGTGGTACAAAAAGAGAAGTATGCCAACATTAGAGACAGTGCTGTGGTGGCAAAAAAAAAAAATCTAATCCCCAACCTAATAAAGGACTGCAGCATCCGGCCATGTCGGTTAATTTGGGACTGTTTCGAGCTAATGATCAGAATAACTGACTTGATTAAAGAAAAAGGACTTAAACAATGGCTTATCAAGAAACATGATAAATGACATCTTAATTTAATGGTTTATGGCTTCATCAGACTTATATGGGGTTGAGTTAAGTTGGGTAATGATGCTGGGATCGAAAAATTAGCTGACCTTATTAATTAAAGAGCAGTAGTGTTACAAGAGGGGTGTTCAATCATTCCAAAAGATGGCAATGCTGTAGTGAACTGTCAAAATGGCCAGTTGAGAGTTTTGAACACTGTTGCCTCATCCACCATACAGCTCAGATTTGGTCCCATTGGACTTTTAACTTTAGACAATTTAAAGATGCATGAATATGTTGAGTGTAGTTCATGAAGAGAGGACATGACGCAGACATTAAGGCCTTAAGTTAATTGTGGTTATGTGGATAGTTAATATAAATTATTACATTTATGTATCGTCCCATTTTAACAATAAATATACATTTGACAAATGTGCTGATTTTTGTTTGTACAATGTTAAACATGCATTGTGTAGTCTTGCTCCAGTGACAGGAAGTGAGCTCTGGCCCAACACATGAATTTACATTTTCACACCCTGTGCTGTAGTTCATCAGGTCTCAAGATCAGTGATACTCGGGAGACGGGTCTGATGTATCATGGGACTAGATGGACAAGGTCTCTGTACACAGCAAGGAACCCACAGTTAGTAAAGTTAGCATGTGTCATGGAAACCTTTGGGTGTGACCCATGTATCACGATTTCTGCCATAGTAACTCCTTCATTTAACCTTAGTTCACTTTAATAAAGCACAATCTATCCATATACACTAGGAACTAAAATGGATAAATAAGGAGCTAGGAATAAAAAGATTTTCATAAATTCACTGTTTAAAAGATGGAACGGGTATGCCGTTGTGAATTTTTTAAAGATGTTCGATTGAAAAAAAAATACAGACTCGCAGCCAGACAGGAGCCCTGATGAATTTAGATGCAGTCAGTTTAAAGTCTGTTAGGAGTGAATGGGAAAAAAAGCACCAACATGGCACATGCATAATGTAATGAAATGCATCAACATGACTGCTGTAATCCTGTCAGAATCAGGCTTAACTACTAATATTTTTAGTGTGTGGCTCAACAAGATACTCATTGCCTCCTTGTGTTCTTGGGTTGGGGTGTGTGTGGGGGGGGTTGCTGGGGGTGTCAGTTATGCATGTAATACATCTGCATTACTTTTATATGAAATGCATTTTTGTTTACGTGTGTGTGTGCATTTGATTGGTCTCATGGCGGCTAAAGGGCCCATTGTCTCCCTGGGGTCTTAAAATGCCTGGATATGTTTTAGACCGAGGTTGACCACAGTGCTGAGAAGTTCTTTGTTACACAGTGATATCTTGAACCTGTTTCGTTTTGATGTTTGGTGACTTTAACTGGTTGATTTTGACAAATTACCTATGGATGTTAAATTGGCAAACATTTGAGAGCCACTGCTGTAGGGATTGTGTTTAATGTCCTAAAATAACCCTTTACATTTTGCAGTCTCGACATGGACAAGAGCGACCTGGTACAGAAGGCTAAGCTGGCCGAGCAGGCTGAACGCTATGACGACATGGCTGCCTCCATGAAGTTGGTCACTGAGGGAGGAGGTGAGCTATCCAATGAAGAGCGCAACCTGTTGTCCGTGGCTTACAAGAACGTGGTGGGCGCCCGGCGCTCATCCTGGCGTGTCATCTCCAGCATCGAGCAGAAGACAGAGGGCAATGAGAAGAAGCAGCAGATGGCGCGCGAGTATCGTGAGAAGATAGAGGCTGAGCTGCAGGAGATCTGTAATGATGTGCTGGTAAGAATGATGCAATTTTTGATGGAATGGATTGAGTGTAGTGTTGTGGCATAATATGCAGTTCTATTCTGAGTTTTCTTTTTAATTTAAAAATGCCATTATTTTCACATAAGCCGTAAAACGTTAAATGATCCTACTAAATAAATATTAGCATTAACACGGAGACCTTTATTGGATGTTCACATTGGCTGCATTGATGTATGCATTTGGTTCTAGTGTGTTTGAACGCAGGTTTTAGGACATTTGGTGGCACAGTGCTCTCATCTTATAGAAAGAAAATCCTGGGTTTGATTAATCAAATGTCAAAATGGATATTTCTGTATGTAGTTTGCATGTTCTCCCCGTAACTGTGTGCATTTCCACTACCAGCCTCAGTTTCTGTAAACATGCTGTTGGGTGAATTGGCAAGAAGGAATTGCCCCAGGGGTTAATGGGAGGGAGTTTTTGTCCGACCGCCAGTAGAATGGCGACTTGACTGGAGTGTTTTTGCCCTTTGAGTGCTGGAATAGGCTTAAGCAGCCCTATAACACAGCAAAGCAGAGGTGTATTTATCTTCAGTGTTTGACCTTCCCAGGTAAAGCACCTTGGATGGCAAAATGGACTGGTATAAGAACTGTAGATGTTTAGGTGTTCCAATACAGATGACTTAAGCCGGTTTAATGAGAATGTAAAATCAGTGTGTTCGCTTATTTCAAATACATACAACTGCTGTGGAATAGTTTATGAGCTTCTTTTAATGTTCTCGATTTTAATATATGAATGTGTCATGATATATTTTAAACATTTTAGCTGACAATATCAGGCTCAAAATCAGCCATAATTACAAACATTTCAGCAGTGGTTATAATATAAAAGTAAGCAAAGCATCAACATGAAGCCAGAATAATGTCCTTTGTATTTATTAACTTGGTGTAATGTGTGTATTACCAAGATTCATTATTTCAACAGCTGGTGTTTGGTTTCCCAGCAGTAAATTTAATTATTTATATATTAAATATTTTTCTTAACAAATTCCAGTGTAGTATCTAAAACTGTTCATTTTACACAAAAGCTCACAATGTATTCTTTTACATAGATCCTGTGTGCTGAATAATGCATGAGTAAATAACTTTACAGTGCAAGCTGACTAAAGATAGCAGCCGTCTGTGTTCTATTGATTCTGTTTGTAATGATTATCTCTTTTGTGTGCCTTCAAGGGTCTTCTGGAGAAGTACCTCATACCCAATGCTAGCCAGGCAGAGAGCAAAGTCTTCTACCTGAAAATGAAGGGAGACTATTACAGATACTTATCTGAAGTGGCATCCGGAGATGCTAAGAAATGTAAGCAGATTAAACAGTATTTAGAATGTGTAATAATATTATTGCAGTATTATGGATACAGTACTGTCATGTACCTGTACACATCGGGTTCAGTGGTTTAGCATCTTGATGTGCTGATGTGAAGTGTCACATTACAGGATGTGCAACAGTGTGTTATCCATTTTAACTTGGAATAGTGAGTGATGGCCTTCTGTGAGCTTTTACTTCCCTGACGAGATGCTCTCGTCATCCTTCCTTTAGCCACAGAAACGCCCTTATTTTAGGGTAAACAATGTGTAGTATTAAATGATTTGCTTTAACTGTTTAAAAATCTTCATTTGTTGTATTTAAATCGGCTAGTTTGGTCAACCACCTAATTTCACTCACCTCACTCTGTCTTAATTGGGGTGGGGGGATAAGATTAGTTTTTGTCAACTTGTATTTTTATAAGCAGTGACACTTCTATACATGATCACCTTCATTATTTTAAAAAAAATCATTAAAATTATACAGTTTGTCTGGTAAACATTTGTGTATTTTGTTAAACCATGTTGATTAACAAGGAACCCTGCATGTCTAATAATATTAAGACAAGCAGGGTAATGCTATTGCATAAGCTGCAAAATGAATTGAGGAGCACTATGGTGATCATGTTGTGGAGTGTATCCTTTAAGGATGGCTACTAAAATGTCAAGAGTAATGTAACTGTACAACAACAAAGCTTTAATGTAACAAAACAGACATATAAAAAATTATATACAGAAGAAAACTGATCTGATTCTAAATGAATTCATTTGCTACAGAATGTTATTGAAGCAATAACCCTCTTAATATTTGTATTTCAAAATCCTACCTAAATCCAGAATGCCAAATATTGGCATGACTGACATGCTGACTGCAAAATGACATGACTTCAGTGGCCTGTTTAATGTTCATGTGCAGTTAACTCCATAAATATAAAACACAACCCAAAATTCTGCTGCAATTCTGTACTATTTTACACTCAGCTTCATTTTTAGTTTTGCTGGATTTGTTTTTGAAGTTGCCATAGCAACTACTGGATGTTTTTCTGAGTAGGTGGGTAAAGTATAACTTTTAGTGCTTGAGAAATTTACAATGGAACTTTGCACTTCGAGACACATAGATGTGATTTTATCACTAGTGTGAAATTGAGCAGGACTGTCATTGGATTTTATTCGGAACATGTTTCTTATTCAGCTCCGGCTGAAGAGGCAAGAGATTAGGATTAAATAGCAGCTGACTAATGTGAAAAAAAAAAATCTCAGACCCAATATAGTTCTACTCTTAAAATATGCTTTAATACTGGATTAAATAAAAATATGATTTTATGTGTAGAGTGATGTATTGACAGAGTGGCCCACCTGCCGCGTGTCAGACTGATCTACTGGCTCGTGTTCCAGCCAGGATAGATTGATGCCGTCATATTTTTTATTGTTTTCCTGATGTCTTTGTCCCAAGAAAACAATAGCTCTTGTGTAGAGACGCTCTTTACTGTGTGTCTGCATTTCCTGTGTTTTATTGTCAGTAAAATTTCCTACATGGGTAATTGTCCTAACGAGGTGCTATTAAATATCTCCTGTTTTGTTGCACAGCAACGGTGGATAACTCTCAGAAGGCTTATCAGGATGCATTTGATATCAGCAAGAAGGAGATGCAGCCCACACATCCCATCAGGCTTGGGCTCGCTCTCAACTTCTCCGTTTTTTACTATGAAATCCTCAATACCCCAGATCAGGCCTGCAGTTTGGCAAAGACGGTAAGATTTCAGTAAAATGTTCAGCATAAGGTCGGGTTTTAATAAAAACCGCTGATCTCTCCCACGTTTTTTACGTTGCCATGTTTAAAGAATTTGCCGTTTGTAATTATTGGAATCTGAATATTTGCTGAACACTGTGATGTTTTGCCGCAGGCTTTCGATGAAGCGATTGCTGAACTTGACACTTTGAACGAAGACTCCTACAAAGACAGCACTCTCATCATGCAGCTACTAAGGGACAACCTGACTGTGAGTCAAAGAAAACCTTTTATTCTGTTTCTTACATTTTCTAAAGCAGGGGTGCCCACACTTATCTGACCCGAGATGTACTTTTTTCAGTGGGGGTCATTGTGATCTAACAGGATTTCTCTTTTTTTAAGTTTAAATGTTGAAACCCTTTTACACACGTTAATATTATGGAATCAGCATAGAAAAGACTCTTCTTCAGGTTGCTATTTTCACAGAAATTGCTCTTTTATAGAACACCACAGCAAATGGCATGAGAACTTGATTTTAGTACAGCCTTTGGCTCAAGGACATGACGCATGTTTCCCCTAAACACTCACAGCATACAGCACAAATGTACAACAACCCCTATACACATGTACCCTGGCTGCAAGGCATGCTGGGAAGTGGTAATAATTGGTTGTAGGTATGGAAACAGTATGCCAGTCGATTACATTGACCTGCCTACCTTTATAAGCAGTTTGAATGTAACGTACATGTAAATATACTTTTTATATATATATATATATATATATATACACTGTATATATATACACTGTATATATATACTGTATATATATACTGTATATATTTTTTAAAAATTTTCCTCTCCTTCTTCTTCTTCCCCCCTCAAACCTGTGGGAATGATCCATGACAATCTACCAACATGCACTGTGCTATCGACGTATTGGGCACGCCTGTTCTAAAGTCATGTAAAGGATCTCTAAAATTCCAGTAATGTCCCACTGACTGCCTTTTGGCCCATGCGGCGCTTGCTTGCAAACTATGTGCAGTGATTTGCAAGCCGTGTGAGTCGGGCCTTGAGGCCAGAAGCTTCTTAGACAGGTTTCAGCTGGTCTTTAGATTATTAAGGATCTAGGACAACCTCACACGCTTATTACTCATTAGAACCCTGGATCTTTAGTTCAGATTTATATTTTGACCTTTTACTTTTACTTACAAACAATATCATGTTATTCACTTTAATCAAAAAAAAAAAAATTCAAATCCTTTTGAATGACTCACCTGTCTGTTCACAATCCTAAAATTCACCTCTCAAGTTTGCCAGCAGATTCTCATATTGAATCATTACTAACCCTAGCAAGATCTGAATTACATGACTTAGAACTGCATCACAGTTTCTTAATATGTAGAAGAAACCAACCCTCTCAAAGTACTCTCCTCGACTCTCTATATTCTTCCGGTGGTATTTCCACATTTGGAGAACTTCCTTAATGAGTCCCTTTAATGGTTTCCTAATTTTGGAAAAGAAGAAAAAATCACGGGGTGCAAGATTAGGTAAATTTTAATAGAAACTAACAGACAGAACTTGTGACATGCTGCATTGTGATTAAGCATCCAGCAGGACTTCCATGAACTTCAGCATTTTCAGTGCTTCCCCACCTTTAACATCTCTCGTATTTGCATCACTTTTTAAAGGCCTGGGATCTTCACATTACCTCACCCCTTCAGGTTTCAAAGGATTCTGTGCATGATTTACTCAACTTCATGCAGTTTCAGACTATACTTTCTAATTTGCGTCAGTTTTGCCATCACAGAAGAACTATAGCTGCTCAGCAGGGAAATCTAAATGTGCTTTAGGCATCAAGTCCTTACACAGACCTTCTACACTTTACACATTAATTACATTTGTTGTCTAACGTCCCATTGTTGTCTAACATCCCACTGGCAGTATAGGGACCACCAAAGGCCTGTAAAATGCTGTATGCTTGACTGGCAAGCTTTTTCATAAAAACGGTTATCCTTGAAACCCCTTTGTTGGTCATTTGTGATCCAGCCAACTGGCTGGTCAAGCATCAGTGACTACACAGATGACCAAAATCTGTTTTCCTCCCCCCGTTGCAATGTGAATTCAACTTGAAACAACATGTTTGAATTTCCATACAAAGAAACTCCAGTCTTGTAAAAACAGGTATCTAAGTAAAGAGCAGATTAGTAAATATTCTCTGTGACAATATTAGGATCCACTGAATTTGCACTAATGTGAATAAGAGCTCAGAAATAGTTTAGCTTTTCTTGGTTAATTCACTGATTGACTGAGTGTGTTTAATATGCAGTATTTATCTGTTTACTTCTATTATTGTTATCATTTTGTTTGTTCTCTACTACATTTTGTGTGTCCTCTCCTCTCCTCTCTCTAGCTGTGGACATCAGAAAACCAGGGCGATGAGGGGGATGCCGGTGAGGGCGAGAACTAAAGGCGTTGCACTTCACTGTTCAAATCCACCCACACTCTTTATCTTACACATACAGCCCATAGTTGCCTACTCCATCCATTTCACCCTAACATGCCTTTCTGTATGATGAGCAGCATGAATTGTCTGACATCCGAGTCTTTGCCCCACATCCTCCTGCCGAGATCAAGGCCCAGGGTAAAGTACGGTTCCGGGAAAATGTGCGTTTGGATGTCTGAATGCGTGTGGGAGGAGGGGGGGATTAAATACTGAGGCAATTATTATTATATATATATATTTTTTCTTTCCCCATCCTATTTCTTCTAATGTCCTGTTTTTTCCCTTTTTTCTTTCTGGTGTCTTTCAATTCCATCATGTGTACTGGTATAAATACTGATTTTATCCAACTGTTTAATAAAAGTTTCCAATTAATTTAATCACTGTGATGCATAATTCCCTCCCTCCATGGTTAAATTGGACCTAATCCATATCAGGTTGCATTCGAGTTTGCAGTGCAATTCTGCGATGATCTCATACAGAAAGGAAGAACACAAGCTGTATTGTGACACTGATTCAACATGCATTACTGTTCTCACTGCAATGTTCAATTGTGTGGGTTTTTTTTTTGTTTGTTTTTGTTTTTCCTTCTTCTTCTTCCTCCCTTCCTTTATCTTGCTCTGAGTCCAAGAACGAAAACTTAAAGGGACCCAAGGTTGATGCCATTCCACTCCTACTGTAATTCAGTGAGCAGAAACATTCCGTCAGTGATGTCGTAATTTTACCGGAGTGTTCCCGTGAGCTGTCAGTGGTGCAGTTGGTATAAAGGTGCTGTTTAACATCAGTTCTTTTTAAGAAGTACTGTTACTTTAATTCCACAAAAAAAATGTACAGTTGTAAAAAAAAATGAGGTGACTGCATCTGTCTTGGATCAAACTGTTAACTGTTCAAAGCCGTTAATGCTCCTGTTATTCCACTATTTGTTATAAGAAACAGTCATGGCTTATAAACTGGTCTCTCCTCCAGTTATCAAGCTTTTGGGCATCATGTTTAGATTGTAATTTCTTTCTTTTTTTTTTTTTTTTTTTAATATTAATAATGAGCATTTCTGAGATCTTATCTGTTTTCGAGGGGTTGGTTCCTTGTTTTTTTTTTTTTTTTTTTTTTTTTTGTTTTTTTTTTTTGGGCCACTGATTAAACTCAGTCCTGGACTAAACTCCAGTGTTGATGGTGACTCCTTGCAACTGACTTTGTACTTGAGACAAAATGCATTCGGCCGCATCTTTCACCTCCACCTGTTTGAGCGGCTGCGTTGCGTCTGGCTGACCTCATTCAGTGTCACAATACCTTGTCACATCACCATTAACATTCCACGTAGGTGTAGAACTCATCTGTGTCTGACTGAAGACACAACGTTCATGCACTGATTAAAACACATCTCCCCTTAGCTGAATAAATGGCAGTTATTCTTCGCTTGAAATAAATAAATAAATAAAAAAAACGTACAGTAGTGAATGTGGAGCCGAGCCTGTCTGTATATCTGGTATCTCCGATCGCTTTTGTTTTTACTGACCAGTATTCTGCCTCCAGTTAGCTTCTGTGACAGTTTTATCGCTTTAGCGCGCACGTGGTTGTGAAATTTAGCCTAGCTTAAGAGGACAAAAAAAAAACATAGACAAAAAAAAATCCTACAACCTGGTTATTGACGTAATATTAGATTTGTGTATGTCTTTTAAACGGTTCTAGTTTCACCTTACATGTTATAATCAGGAGAAAAGTGGAAAAGACGATTTAAAGTGAAATAAAAGTTTTATCAGTTCCAAAGTGCTTTGTTTTCGAGTGTTCACTTGCATGGATGTGAAGCTTTTACATTATTTCAAACCTCAATTTTTCAAGCACCGCTCTGCGAAATGGAAAAAAGTAATGGAAACGGGATTTTAATATGAAAAAAATCTGCCTCCAGAACTTTGATGAATTTAGGAGAACACAGTAAGTTTTATTATTTGATTAACTCTGTGCTTCACGTTTGATTTAATGCATAAAAAGGATGTTTTGTACAGCCATGTTTTTACAAAGAATGACCTCAGCCCTAGATTACAAATTGAACCAAGGTGTCAGGTTAATTTTCTTTGAAAAACACACTACTTCATTAGATTTCTATGTCTAATTAATAGATGCAGTCTATTAATCAATGCTTTGTTAGTCCCTATTTATTGTTTGTCAGAACCACCACGGTGCGAGTATTATTTTGGTGAAGTATGATATCACTGCTGTGATACTGATGCATGTGTTTTGCTGCTTTAATTTGATCAGGCACAGCAGTGCTGCTAGTTTTCAAACATGATTGGCAGCAGCTTTATGTGTTGTGTTTCGTGTTGGTCATCAGTACTTTGAGGATATTAATGTAAAACATGGATGTCATAAAGTAGAGAATGTGTTCAGTGATTAGTGACCTGCTCAATGGACAAACATGGAGCATTAGGTTTTTTTTAAATCTTCCACTCAGGGTTAGAAATTGGATGCAGGCTGAGGTTCTTTCAGTCACACTACAACAACAACATATCCCCCACCCCGACATGTGTGAGTATGCAGCTACATGTTCATACAGGAATAGGTACCTGAATTGTCAGGTCACTATCTTTAACCAGTGGCAACTATTCTGGTAGCTTTTATTTAAATGTTTTAAATATAGTCTTTCTATTCTCGCCATGTGTTCTCTGACTTCTTTTTAAACTACAGAAGGTGTTCATTTCCTTGGGGGTAAATGATCATTTTGGGTTGGGGGATTGGTCTCAGTTCCAGGGTCACTGAGATTAATAATGATTTCATCATCACTGCTGTGTCTGATCCACTCTTAAATGTACATCTGCTCTGTAGGGGTCCTGACCATCAGACAACAGTGTGTGATTGTAAGATTACCAATCCTAGGGTTGTGGTTAAGGAACCAGCCTTGCACCCTTAAGGTCCCCGTTTTTATTCCCAGTCCCTGGACGTGTACAGAGCTGCCCACCGCACTTCACTTCATTAGTGTGTATGTGTTTCACTGCATTGCTGGGTAAAATGATGAGGACCAATCCCTGTTTGTAAGGACAGTAGGCAAAATGGATCTAACAAAGTGTTTGGTAAGTATGTTTTGCCATTTTTCTTTGTAGTGGGAGTGTAGTAATCCTTAAAACATTTACTCTTACAAATATATAAATCCTTTTTTTTTTTTTATTTTAACTTGAACTTTTACAAAGTGTAGAGCTTTCGCACATAAAACATGTTTTCGTTCATCTCATGCACAAACCTTCAATAACAATATTGTGCACTTGTGACACCATTTCATTCCGGTATTCTAAATTAACACAAGTGACTTATAACAACAAGCATTTAAGGTCACTGGGTATATTAAAGAATATTGCGCCATAAGGTGGTGAATATAGCAAAACTGATAAATATTTACAAAATGACTCATTCAGTAGGTCTGACAGTACATTTGTTTGAACATTTGTTATGTACAGTACTATGAAACGGCCATCTTCTGTACTTACCCTGCACTATGTTATATTTAACATGGATCGTGTTAAGGTAGTCTGCAAACAAGTGAATTTGTTCCTTAAAGCACATAAGCTTGTAATACTAAGAAATTGCAAATACAAAGTTCATTCCTGCCTGTTTGATCATCCGTCTAACTGATGGCTGTTCCATTACGAAATCCTGTACACATGGTATAACCTGAAAAACTACTAACTATGTTATGTTAAGAGAACAGTGTATGAATTGCATAAGAACCTTCCTCAATCAATTACTTTAATAACCTCAGGGCTAGCCTGCCATTTTGGGTGGTAAAATGTAGTCTTAACATCAATACTTTATAAAGGAATGACAACACCGAGAGCTGCAAAAGTGAGAGAGGAGATGAATAGCAGGCACACCCAAAAAATGCGACTATTTCATTTTCTGTACTTCCTGCAGGAGCTTTTGTGCAGCGGTATTGCCAGGTTCAATTTTCAGCAGACTGTTGAGATCCTGCAAACAAGCACGTTTGTCCTAAAAAAAAAATAAATGACAGAGATCACATAAATATGCGTGAAATGGAACTGAAACAAGTATGAAAATTAGGAGTTGAAACTCGACAAATCTTCTCGCTTCACAATAATCCAAACCACATGTACAAATCAACACAAATGCTTTACTGTTGTTAATTATTTAAGTAGAATTTACAAATCTCTTGATTACCTTAAGCTCCTTGTATGCCTGTGAGCGTCTGTACAGAGCTTTAATATTACCCGGATCCAGCCGAAGAGCTTCATCACAGTCCTTCACCGCTTCCTTATACATCTTTAAAGACAGGTAGCACAAAGCCCTACAGGCAAATGTCAGGGGGGAAAAAAAAGTGTTAAATTTAATCATATTAACTTTTAACAGATTAAAACATATATATTAAGAAAAGATGAAAAGAGTAGGACTTTGTATGTCTGACCTATGAAGGTTTTAACAAAAGAGTCATAAGGAGGATGAGTGGGTTATTCATTTAAAATGGATTCCAGTCCTGATAGAACGCATACCAGGAAGCACGGGTCCTGGCATTGCTATGGAGATTTCCATTTTAATGACATGGCTCATAAATATTTACCTGACTCAGAGCTGACAGAACTATAAAGGCTTACAGACTGATGTCACCACAGATATCTACTGTTGCCATGCTTGTTGTCTAACTGAACCCGTCACAACTACACCTAAAAGCTATAATAGTCACGTATAGCTCCCTCTTTTGGCTCTATTTAACACTGTACCCTGTGCATACCATTCTCTACTGAAAATAAATGTCTTTAACCCTGGTGCATATTTTTTATTATGGACCAAAATGAAAGAATCTAGAGCAACCTATTACGCAAGATCAATTCACCTGTTTGTGTAGGTTGTGACCTCATTGGGGTCTTGGCTGAGAGACTGGGTGTATTTCTCCACGGCTTTCTTGTGCTCTCCCTTCTTCACGAATGCATTGCCCTCCTCCTTTAGCAGTTTGGCCTTTTTTATATCACCCACTGAACCACTCTGGTTACTGCTGTTCTGAAGGCCATTCTGCTGTGCAGTGGCTGTTGAGCTTGCCGCTTGCAATAATTTCTCTTTTACTGCCATGGGAACAGTCGGGATTGGAGGGAGTTTCTCGCGCCAAGATTCTCCATCCATTTCTGTCAGTGCCTTTGTCATTCTGAGTAAACAAAAATCAGGGTTTATTTGAGTTTATTCAGTTTATTCAGTATTTCTACTTAATTATTTAACAACCTGTGTAATTTTAACAATTTCATAGCTTTGAACAACTAAATCAATCTTTCATGTTAAGTAAATATATGCATTTGTCACAGGACTGAAGGTTTGTTTTTTGTTCGCACTGTATGTAGTTGTATATATGCGCCTTCTCATTCATGTTAAGGAACATCAGTTACAAAATGCACAATGACAGACACTTACCTATTGGTACCATCATGAGCTGCAGGTAAGTTGCAGTCTATTTGTAGAACTGTTTTGTAGTCTACATAGGCTTGCCTGTATCTCTCTAAGGCCTCATATGCTGCAGCACGGCGAAGCAGTGATTTTACACCAAATGGAACCAGTTCCAAAGATCTGTTACAATATCACCCAATTAGTAAAAATGAATAAAGCTGGTAAATTTAAACACTTTTACACTTACAACCACCCCTAATTTGGAGGGGAAAAGTACATGTCTTCAAATACTATCATAAAATAATAAACATCTTGTCTTTAAAGGGTCTTAAAATTAGGTAAATGCAATTTTATATGTACAACACCAGAGAAATGACACAGCATCACTATCACCCTTTCACAACCATAGTTGACAAATGGCACAGTGTGCTGGTTGGTATGCATGGCGCATAACGGCTAAACATAGTGTTTTTTTGTCTTTAAAGGATATCATTTTAGAATTCTTGTTGTTTGTTTAGATAAAACCACAAATTTAATTTTTCTTATTTAGAAAACTAGATATAGTGTGTATTATATTAAGAAAAAATACTAGATTCTTTAAGATCATCGCTGAAGACATTCAAAATCTGACATTGTAAAAAAACACACCTGATTGCTTCAGGTTAGCAGAATGTTAAAACTTCTGCTTTAACAGAAGTGGTTACACTTGCTGATAATTGATTAATCAAGGGTACATGATAAGCAATATCTGATTGATACTGTTTAGGGTACTTATGTATTGTGTTATTTTTTAAACAAAATTGTGTAATTTGCCATGATGTGTTGTTCTTCTGAAGTTATATTTACACATTTTAAAGACTGTAAGAATAGGATGTTTATCATTTGTTTCTGCCGTGTTACATTATAGAATTATAGAAAGAGTGTGTACCTGTATTTTAAAAAAATCACAACTGTTGGAACCAGAAATGTCTTAACTTACTTTGAGCAGTCTTTAACACACTCACTGCAATTTCCATCTTTCAGGTAACTGGCGGCTCGATTTGAATACAAAATACCTAGATCTTCCTGGTTCTTTGGAGCTGTAAATGACAGATTAATATGAATAATAAGATATATTTATCCAGTACAAAAACTCACCAAACTTGGCCATAACTAGACTCTTTATTTATTAAGACTAGCTTATTAAAGCAAGCTCAGTTTATAGAACATCCCCAAGTGGCTTTACATTTCATTTTGAAGATGCTTTTACCCAAAGTGACTTATTTCAATGTGACAGTTGGAGTCAGAGCCCAGCGTTAAGGGTCTTGCTCAAGGGCCCACACTGACAGTTTTGATGGAATTGAGATATAAACCCCTATTTATCACACAAACCATTGAACCTGGGCGGCACGGTGGCTTAGTGGTTAGCACGTTCGCCTCTCAGCGCTAGGGATTCCCGGTTCGAATCCCCATCTGGGTGGAGGTTCCATGTTCTCCCCGTGTTCGCGTGGGTTTCCTCCGGGTTCTCCGGTTTCCTCCCACAGTCCAAAAACATGGATCAAGTCAATTGAATTCTCCAAATTGCCCCATATAGAGTGTGTCTGTGTGAGTGAGTGTGTGCCCAGCAATGGATTGGTGCCCTGTCCTGGGTCTATCTGCCCAGTGCCCGAGACGTTCTCCCCTGGATGGGCATGGAGAACCCCACTGTGACCCTAATATAGGATAAAGTGGAAGATAATGAATGAATGAATGAATGAATGAAAGAAAATTGCCCCATATAGTGTGTCTGTGTGAGTGAGTGTGTGTGCCCAGCGATGGATTGGCGCCCTGTCCTGGGTCTATCTGCCCAGTGCCCAAAACGTTCTCCCCTGGATGGGCATGGGGAACCCCACCGCGACCATTGAACCTAAAGCATTAGTATTTAGGTTAATATGGAAGAGTCAGTCAAAGTAAGGATGGCGATGTCTGTCCATACTTACTTGTTTTTTCTAACTGTCCGATCGCTTGGCTGTAGATAGAAATAGCTTCTCCATATTGTCCGTTTTTAAAGCACTGGTTACCGGCTTGTTTGAGTTCTGCCCAGCTCTGTGTTCGCCGCTTTTGAGCCATTTTTCACTGGAATCGATAAAAGTAGCATACTCACGATTCATCGTAGCGTAGCTACACAGCTAACTGAAGTAAAGTTAAGCGTCTGAAATGTTCGTGGTAATGAATTATTAAGCTTTTCACCCTGCTGTGTACTTTTTATAGAACTACAGAAAGTTCTACTGGACGTTTACATTTCCAGATAACTCACCCGGTGTGTTCTGTTTCTGTCTTCGGTGTCTAAGTTAGCTTCGATCCAGGTGCTAAGTAAGTTGTCTTAGACGACGTCCCTTTTCGGTTTAAATGACGGATCAAGAGACTGTATGCTGCTGTCTTTGGGTGTCGGTTACGTTCTGTATCGCGTGTCCGATGGATTTAAATAAAAATACTAGAAGAAAAGCAAGCTAGCGTTGAGTCACATGGAGCAGCGGCTCTGTACCGGCTACAATGAGAAGCCCTGCTGCCGGGTGTCACGTTTCAGTTTCAATTTAGCTTCTGGAAGCTTCAGGAACTCTTAGGTTACGATTTCCAGAGTGCAGGGTTCTGCAGGTAACTCACTGGGTCCTGGCCATCTGTCGTTAACTTAATCATTCCACCTGAATTATGCTGAAAAATGTGGAAAAAACACTGAAGTGTGCACTTTGGTATCCCATTATACAAAAATATAGTGTTTATATTTACTGAGGGCGGCACGGTGGCTTGGTGTTTAGCATGTTCTCCTCTCAGTGTTAGGGATTCCCGGTTCGAATCCCCATCTGGGTGGTTTCCATGTTGTCCGCGTGGGTTTCCTCCGGGTTCTCCGGTTTCCTCCCACAGTCCAAAAACATGGATCAAGTCAATTGAATTCTCCAAATTGCCCCATATAGAGTGTGTCTGTGTGAGTGAGTGTGTGCCCAGCGATGGATTGGCGCCCTGTCTTGAGTGTATCTTCCCAGCGCCCAAAACGTTCTCCCCTGGATGGGCATGGGGAACCCCACCGCGACCCTAATAGAGGATAAAGCGGGAGATAATGAATGAATGAATATTTACTAAGGGCGGCACGGTGGCTTAGTGGTTAGCATGTTCTCCTCTCAGCGCTAGGGATTCCCGGTTCGAATCCCCATCTGGGTGGAGTTTCCATGTTCTTCCCGTGTCCGTGTGGGTTTCCTCCGGGTTCTCCGGTTTCCTCCCGCAGTCCAAAAACCATTCATTCATTCATTCATTATCTTCCGCTTTATCCTCTATTAGGATCGCGGTGGGGTTCCCCATGCCCATCCAGGGGAGAACATCTCGGGCGCTGGGCAGATACACCCAGGACAGGGCGCCAATCCATCGCTGGGCACACACTCACTCACACAGACACACTCTATATGGGGCAATTTGGGGAATTCAATTGACTTGATCCATGTTTTTGGACTGTAGGAGGAAACCGGAGAACCCGGAGGAAACCCACGCAGACACGGGGAGAACATGGAAACTCCACCCAGATGGGGATTCGAACCGGGGATCCCTAGTGCTGAGAGGAGAACATGCCAACCACTAAGCCACCGTGCCGCCTCCATAACTGCATTATATACAGCAAAAACAGTTTTATTTTATTTACTTTATTTATTTACTAAGGTAATTTATGCACAAGACAAAGCTTCCCAAACCTTTGTCTATATAAGGGGGGAGTCAGGATAAGATTCAGCGCCACCTGCAGCTCGGATTCTGCACACAGTGTAAGTGAAAGCGATCCTCCACCCAATGGTGGCGCAGCAGTTATTTTGGCCATCGCCGCTTTCCGTAGTTCCATCAGGCCCGTTAACGCGCAGCATTCGGTTTGGCGGACGTGTTCTGTGAAGGTCGTTTATAAATACTTTCTTTTTTTATACGTTTCTAAAAGCGTATTTTAGTATTAACTCAGCTTTTATACGCAATGATACCCAATAATAATCTAATATCTTCTTAAATTGTATGTAAATGATTGTTAAAACTGTTGAAGCCCGTGCTGTGGGGTCAGCTAACTCGTTAGCATGTTGTAGTTTCATATAATGCTGCAGAAAAGTGAACGATAACGGCGTGTTTGTGTGAAATATAGTCTTTTATGTTGAATTAAAATAAGTCATGGTCTTCGCATGTCTTTAAAGGGCTTTTGTTGTTTATATAGGGGGCGGTCACACGTCATGTAGCATAATGCTTGTTTTACACAGCTGTACCTCAGCATTAAGATAACTTTGTTTATTCTGTAATTATCTGTATTATATCTGTATCGAATAACATATTGGGTACTTTATTTTTTGCACAGTTTATACGTAGCAGGTCAGCAGATTATATAACGTGATCGAGATCGTGTTCGATATGTTATGTTCGATATGATATGTTAACGATGTCTTTTTGACCAACATCCATGTACTTGTGTAATAAGCTATACTTTATAAAACTCACTGTGAAAATTGTGGACGCACAGTTTATGGACCTTATTGGTCTTTGATCTTTAATTAACCCCCCACTTAATATTTATTATATGCAATTAAATGCAAATAATTTCCCCAATTTTCACAGATCTTGCAGTATGGCTCTTGCAAAGCCCGCTATGAGAGGACTCTTGGCAAAGAGATTGAGGTTTCACCTCCCCATCGCTTTCGGCCTGTCCCTGGTTGCAGCAATTTCATTCAAGGTCAGTTTTGATGTCGTCGGACTTTTATGGGAACAAAAAAATGATCCTGTCTGTATAAAAGAGTCATTCTTGGTAGATTCAACCAGCACCATATTAGTGGATCCAAATTGTTATTGTCCGAGATTGTAATTTTGAACATGGCTCATCTTTGTTGTTTACTGAGGCACATTTAAAAAAAAAAAAAAAAAAAAACTGTTACCAAGTTTGTGTGTCAAATGCAAATTGTCTGGTAACTTTTCAAGAGGCATGTTAAAGTTATTATCTTAACCTTTACATTTAGCCATCACTTTGCTGTATAATCTACAGTAACTGGCCATTTAATTAGGTACACATCCTCGTTTCTGTCTCATTGTCCATTAGATGAACTTATTGTAGTCTCTTCCTTTTTATTATCTGTTGGTTTTCTTCACTCTTTGTGCCAATGGTCTGGACAACAAGTTATGTGGTTAGTGAATGTCATGTTAGTCTCTGTGTATAACACTGCTGCTTGAATTTTTAGACATTGTGCACTTCACTGTTTACTCGATGACACATCAATCTTATTGCTTCACCTTTTAATTGTAAATTATATTTATATCAATCATGATAATTCAACAGGAAGATAATAGCTGGATATATTGGACATCTTAGTCTCAGTCCAGCAATGACGGATGGAGTTGTTTGATTACGTTACCCGACACTGTGATATAAAACTTCATATAACTAAGAATTAATCCACTGTTGAAATGTTACTGACATTTATGGTGAATTCCTCCTAGTATGGTGTGACAGAGCCACGGAAACGTGCATACGCTGACTTCTACAAGCAGTACGATTCCATGAAGGAGTTCAACGCAATGAGGGAAGCTGGAGTTTTTGAGAGTGTGAGGCCCTCTGGTGAATAAAGTTAAAATGTAAGTATCTTTTCATCACACAAAAGGACAAGCATTATAAGGACAATATTATAATGTTCATTATTGTTATAATTATTAGATTTATTAGTATGTTTTTCATTCATTGTAATTGATTTAAAATATATATATATTATTAATTAATTTTTCTTTGGTCTCACAGGGTGTTTCTACCTCTGCATTCCTGCTTCAGTCTTTCAGCTTTGTGTCTGAATGAACACCAGTGTCTGAACTGTTCTACCAAATAAATTAACCTGTCAAGCTGTAGTGATGTCTTTTCTCATCATTTAATAAAACCTTCATGTTTATAATTTATTTAAAGCCTTAATAAATTTGGTTTCCAACAATTTTTCTGTTCAATTTGATGTAATGCAAAATAATTTTTTGCTGTATTTGAACTTTGAACTGCAATAGTTAGCATTTGTGTTTAACATTAAGTGATTTTTAAATTAGTTTTTTACTTTTTTACAAACACACGTGTGTGAATTAGTACTTTATTTATTTATTTATTTTACTTAAGACCAAAAAGGCTTTGTTTGGTGGTGTTTGTCAGGATTAAGGTAACAGAACTCGTATCCGTGCCCTGACATGAGTACGATGGGTGTTTTTGTGTCTTTTGACCTTGGCTCTGTGTTTTTAACACTGTTAGTTTGAAAAAAGACAAGAGATGCAGTATTGAGTTAGAATGCAAACACCAGGGAGTCCTGTGGTGTGAGATCTGTGTAAGGCATTTATCCATAAACCACTTAAACTTGCCATTGACTAACTCAATGCTATTAGTGACAACATCGAAAATTCTTAAAGTGTTTATGCCTGAAAAAAGCCATATAGTTGTACATTCATTATGACGTCAATCTCAATAAACACTTTACTTTGAGAGGTATATAACATTACATTGCAGATATATATATATATTAATGATGTTTGGTTTTGACACTAAATACAATCAGTCTTAAAGGGATGAGAAAATGAGCCACGACATACTGTAACCAAATCCTCTAATGTTTATTATAAACTCAACTTATTATATACGTTATTTCTAAAGTGTATTTTATTTTTAAACAATTTTTTAACAATACACCTGTACCAAAGATACGAAAATAGGTTTGTTGTAGTTTCATGTTTTTTTTTTGTTAATAAAAATATATTAACGATATAGTAATATCAGTAATGTAATAATAACAAACACAATGCGCTACGAAACGAAAGACCTTTATTGTGAAAGACGTATTTTCCCTGGGAGAGTAACAACGGGCTTCACTGGGATTCATATTCATCTCATGGCGGCTAAAGTCAGTGCGTTTGTGGATTTAACAATGAAAATTCACCATGTTTGATTTAAAATCGCAATTTTCCCACGGCGCAGTTTTTCTTTAGTGATTGAATAGAGATAAGACCGGAGCGCGGTGCTTAACGGTGACTTTTATTTTAAAGTAGGCGGAAGTTGTGATGGGGTCGGGTTTGTGTTATGAAGCTGAAGCTTTCTGTGGTTAACCATGCGCTCAGCTGCAGTGAGGTTCCACTGCTCGCTGTGAGGTTCCTCTGCTCGCTGTGAGGTTCCTCTGCTCGCTGTGAGGTTCCTCTGCTCGCTGTGAGGTTCCACTGCTCGCTGTGAGGTTCCTCTGCTCGCTGTGAGGTTCCTCAGCTCGCTGTGAGGTTCCACTGCTCGCTGTGAGGTTCCTCTGCTCGCTGTGAGGTTCCTCTGCTCGCTGTGAGGTTCCTCAGCTCGCTGTGAGGTTCCACTGCTCGCTGTGAGGTTCCTCTGCTCGCTGTGAGGTTCCTCTGCTCGCTGTGAGGTTCCACTGCTCGCTGTGAGGAGGAGGAGGCTGCAGCCGGCTGTGTTCCGTCCTCTGCGTTGCGCTCATCTTTAAATCCCGGTTAATGAGGTAAGTTTGATCGTGACTTCAGTCCAGGCCAGAGATGTTGAGCAAAATGAAGGCAGATCTTTCATTCATTCATTATCTCCCGCTTTATCCTCTATTAGGGTCGCGGTGGGGTTCCCCATGCCCATCCAGGGGAGAACGTCTCGGGCGCTGGGCAGATACACCCAGGACAGGGCGCCAATCCATCGCTGGGCACACACTCACTCACTCAGACTCACTCTATATGGGGCAATTTGGAGAACTCAATTGACTTGATCCATGTTTTTGGACTGTGGGAGGAAACCGGAGAACCCGGAGGAAACCCACGCAGACACGGGGAGAACATGGAAACTCCACCCAGGTGGGGATTCGAACCGGGAATCGGCATATTTGGGATTTATTCATTATCTCCTGCTTTATCCTCTATTAGGGTCGCGGTGGGGTTCCCCATGCCCATCCAGGGGAGAACGTTTCGGGCGCTGGGCAGATAGACCCAGGACAGGGCGCCAATCCATCGCTGGGCACACACTCACTCACACAGACACACTCTACATGGGGCAATTTGGAGAACTCAATTGACTTGATCCATGTTTTTGGACTGTGGGAGGAAACCGGAGAACCCGGAGGAAACCCACGCGGACACGGGGAGAACATGGAAACTCCACCCAGATGGGGATTCGAACTGGGAATCAGCATATTTGGGATTCATTCATTCATTATCTCCCGCTTTATCCTCTATTAGGGTCGCGGTGGGGTTCCCCATGCCCATCCAGGGTAGAACATCTCGGGCGCTGGGCAGATAGACCCAGGACAGGGCGCCAATCCATCGCTGGGCACACTCACTCACGCACACAGACACACTCTATATGGGGCAATTTTGAGAATTCAATTGACTTGATCCATGTTTTTGGACTGTGGGAGGAAACCGGAGAACCCGGAGGAAACCCACGCAGACACGGGGAGAACATGGAAACTCCACCCAGATGGGGATTTGAACCAGGAATCCCTAATGCTGAGAGGAGAACATGCCAACCACTAAGCCACCGTGCCAAGGCAGATCTTGTTATTTAAAGGTTAAACTACGAACTGCGTGATGGGTCTCCGTTTCGGAGGGATGAGCATCTCCACGTACCTGCTCCTTACAAAATCTGTCTGAAGATGTATAGCGCATCTGTAATAAAGTTTACAACAGGAATGCTTAATCTTAAATAAGCACTGTAAACAGCATGGCCCAGGTCCACTGAAGTTACCAATGTGGGTTCTTGAGCAAGACCCTTAACCCTCACTGCTCCATTTGTTGTGATGAACCCTGTGCTCACCTTGTAAGTCGCTTTGGATAAAAGCGTCCAATAAATGACCTAATTTTATTGAATTTAATTACTTTTCTAATAGTGGGTCTTATTTGTTGCAGTTTTCTTATATTATTATAGGATTATTATAAGGGGTGCTATTGTATAATGACTTGCTCAGTAAATATTCATTCATTCATTCATTATCTCCCGCTTTATCCTCTATTAGGGTCGCGGTGGGGTTCCCCATGCCCATCCAGGGGAAAACGTTTCGGGCGCTGGGCAGATAGACCCAGGACAGGGTGCCAATCCATCGCTGGGCACACTCACTCACGCACACATACACACTATATATGGGGCAATTTTGAGAATTCAATTGACTTGATCCATGTTTTTGGACTGTGGGAGGAAACCGGAGAACCCGGAGGAAACCCACGCAGACACAGGGAGAACATGGAAACTCCTGGGTCTATCTGCCCAGCGCCCGAGACGTTCTCCCCTGGATGGGCATGGAGAACCCCACCGCGACCCTAATATAGGATAAAGTGGAAGATAATGAATGAATGAATGTTTTTGTAGCCTTCTGTAGATTGCTCTTCTGATTTCTGACTCTTTCCTAGGTGGTTCTGGGAGGTGCAAGTGAAGACTAACCTGTTTACCTGGTGCTAATCTTCAGGATCTCTGTCAGATCTCCAACCTCCTGCTCTACACATGTGCAGAGGCTTTCATCTCGCTTTTGCCGACTGCCATGCCTGACCGGGATAGTGCCTACCTGGCAGGTGGAGGCGGAGGTGGTAGTGCAGCAAGTGTGGGTGCCGGGGTAGGGGAGGACGGGGGCTCGGGCTCAGGCTTGACCGGAGGTACGGAGGTTCGAGGAGGAGTCGGGGGAAGTTCGGCTGGTGGAAACAGTGTTTCCGTAGCCATGGGATGTGGTGGCGCTCTGGGAAATGGACATAGCTGCAGTGGAGCGAGTAGCGGTTTTGGCTCCAGCTCAGCATCAGATGGTGTTTGCCGGGATTTTCTGCGCAACGTGTGTAAGCGTGGCAGGCGCTGCCGCTTCCGGCACCCGGACTTTAACGAGGTTCCCGATCTCGGCGCACAGAAGAATGAGTTTGTCTTCTGTCATGACCACCAGAACAAGGAGTGTGTGCGTAGCAACTGCCGCTTTGTTCATGGCTCCAAGGAGGATGAGGACTATTACAAGAAAACTGGTGAGCTGCCACTATGGTTAAGATGGAAAGTGGCAGCAGGTTTAGGCCTGTCACCCACTGATCTGCCCCAGAACCGAGGGGAGGTCCCCATATGTAGGGACTTCTTAAAGGGAGAATGTCAGCGGGGTAACAAGTGTAAGTTCCGCCATGTGCGGAAGGACCATGAACATGAGACTTTGCGTTTTAGTGCGGGAGGCATGATGGCAGTGTCTGGTGGGGTGAGTGGGATGGTAAATGCAGGGGGAGGTGGAGTCCCCTGTGGTGGGATGGTGGGATTGGTTGGTGGAAGTGGAGGGAATTTGATGGGAATGGGAAGTCCCACTTTGGGAGGGTGTCGAGATCAAGGACTTTGTGGTGGAGGTGGTGGAGGGGGTTCCATGGGAAGTTGCCTGTCTATGGGAGTGGCTGGACAGCGGCGCTACGACCGGGGCCCCTGTTCAGTTTATGACCCACTGTTTGAGAATGGACTGTTTGAGCCAGGACCTCTGGAGAACCACGTTGATCATGCTGCTCTTCAGCTGAAGAGAAGACGGTTGGAGGGACTAAGGCTGGCTGAGGGGGGAGGAGGAGGGCACTATGATTTAGGGATGCAAGCCACCCTGTCTACCCGGCCACTAGAGTATCGCCTTTTAGAGGAGGAGAATGTTCTACTGAGGAAGAGAGTGGAGGAGCTCAAGAAACAGGTAAAGAGAATGCAGTTGAAACACCTTAACTTAATTAAAGAAAGATATTTTCTATGATGTGTAGATCTTAAAAGCTAGAGGGTGTGTGTGTGTGTGTGCGTGCGCACTTGTATGAACCTAATGGCATGTTTGCGTTCACTCTTCAGGTTTCCAACCTCATGGCCACCAACGAAGTCCTGCTAGAACAGAACGCTCAGTTCCGCAGCCAGGCCAAAGTCATGACCCTGTCTTCGACCCCTGCTCCCACTGAGCAGAGCCTGGCTCCACCCGTGGGCTCGGTCAGCTCATATAACCACAGTATTGCCCAAACACGCACCACTTTGAGCAGTGGTGGCCTACAACCACGAGTTGTGACCCAACAGGAGTTAGTCGCACCCACTGGAGCTCCCACTGGCGCCCCCCCAGCCAACGCTGCGCCTCCACCTGCCGCTCCCCCTCCTCCTCCACCCCACCTGAATCCCGAAATTACTCCACTGTCGGCTGCACTTGCCCAGACCATCGCCCAGGGTTTGGCACCACCTGTTTCCATGGCGCCAGTGGCAGTCTCTGTAGCACCGGTTGCTGTCTCGATTGCACAGCCGCTTCCAGGGATCACAATGAGTCATGCAACTACACCCATGGTGTCGTACCCTATCGCCAGTCAGAGCATGAGGATCACAACAATGCCACATTAACCCAGAATGACTCCACACACACGACTCTTGTACTGAATTCATTATTGAGACAGCTGGTTATTCAGCAGCAGAACATGATGCTTCAACTATAAGCACATGTTCAGCTCGAACTTCTAGTGAATGACGTCTCAATGACATTTGGAAACATAACCCATTTTCTGTATTACAGATTTGGGTTTGCCTGACGGACAGAACTGCGGCTGAGGCCTAATGGTAAAATGTGGACTTTAGTCAAAAATTTATTTTGTACATTTTGTTTTTGGGTACTGAACTTAGTGTTGTTCATTGCAGTTCTATGATATTGAGCTTGTTATTGGTGAACTAAATGAAGAACAACAATTTACCTCGCTCGGTTGTCTGATTGTTTATATCTAATTATAAGGCCATTGGCCTACTATGTTGCAATTTTATTATATTTAATACAGTACTATTTTAATAGACATCATAAAACCAGCACAACACAAAACAAATATCAGTCAAACTTTTGGACTCGTCCCCTTTTTGCTCCACTTATTGTCCATCTTCTCAGTTCCACTTACTGTAAAGATGGACTTTGTAGTTCTACAATTCCAGACTGTACTCCGTCTGTTTGTGGGCTAGAGTACATACTGTGTTACTCCCCGTCACTCTGTACAATTGGGTACAATAATAACTAAGTGAGAGGTAGTTACATTAACACTGAATAAATTACTGGACTTCTGGATTTCTAACTGATATGCTCGATAATTTAAAATCATGGAATGTAAAGTGTAAGCCTAACAAATTAGAACAGTTACAGTTCATTGAATAACTTCTGCAACTTGAGATCTCCTTACTGTTCTATGTACTGTTGTCAAACACAAACCCTGTGTTGTTCACTGTGATCAAAGCAACTTCTGTTCACGCCTCAGAAGCCAGGACCACACTGACCTACTTGGGGCTTGTTTATCTGTGTGATGTGGACTAGTACCAGAAGGGAAAGCTGTATTGAGAACTATTTTCTGGACTGGGTAACTGTCAGTTTCACTGTTTGGTATGTGAACAAGGCAGCCTACTCGTAGGATAAGATAACTGGGCTTTAGTAGCAGGCAAAGAAATGTAATCAGACTCAGAAAGGGGCATAATGAATGAGTACTTACTTTTTGGGCGGTGCATGACCTCCATTTTCCTGATATTCTACAGGAAGTGGTTTAAACGTAATATATTACGTCAATGAAATTATTTCGCAGACACTTTTATTCAAAGCAACTTAAAAGTATAAGTATACAAAGTATAAAACTTAAAGTTGAAACGTAAACATGGTGCAGCAATAGAGCAGATGGCTCCCATAGTGTGCAGGTTTGAGTTAACCCTAACTGTACCTTTATCTTACAGAGCAAACAGTGTTTAAAAGTTCCAGCAGTACTTCTGTGACTGAGTTAATCACACCAGCATCACCATCACCATAGGGCAGTTACAGGCTTGTGGAGCAGTCATAGGCTTGTGGCTTGTGGAATCCTTGTGACTTGAAGGTCCTTGGTTCAATTCCGGGTCCCAACAAATTACTATGGCCAAAGTGTCCTTGGGCAAGTCACCTAACCCCTATTGCTCCCCAGGTGGTGTAATCAAGACACTCTCAATGTGTGTGTGTGTGTTTAACTGCATGGATGGGTGAAATATGAAGGACTGTGTAAGGTAAAATACATCACTGTGTGTAAACTGGATCACCTTTTCATTTTACTTCATCGCTTAATGTGATGTCACTGGAGTGCTGATGATTATCCACCACCCAAATAAAACCTCCTCTGTGGTTGCACTGATTAACTGTATCTATCAAAGTCTGTTGGGAGGAAGATGGACAGTTTGCTGAAGTTAAACTTGCATGTGCATGTTATGAATTGATAGTCAGGGTGACCAGATGTCCCGTTTGGTGAGGGACAGTCACACAATTTTGAAAAAAGACTCCAGTTTTGAAATGTGTGTTTTATAGAACGTGTTTTAATTTGAGAAACACTGTGAAATAGTATGAAAGCTCCATGCGTACTAGTTTTTCTTACATTAGAGAAAGGTACATTTAAATAAGATACACAAGTTATACAGTATTTTCATATACTGTATGGAGAAATATAGAAAATTCATTTTTTAAAGCATGTTAAAGAACTGTCTGTTCTGTTTTATTTGTACACAACACCCACACGTGTGTGTTTGTGTGTGTGTGTGTGCTAGGGATTTCCGGTTCGAATTTCCATGTTCTCCCCTTGTCCGCGTGGGTTTCCTCTGGGTTCTCTGGTTTCCTCCAACAGTACAACAACATGGATCAAGTCAATTGAATTCTCAAAATTGCCCCACATATAGAGTGTGTCTGTGTGAGTGAGTGTGTGCCCAGCGATGGATTGGCGCCCTGTCCTGGGTCTTTCTGCCCAGCGCCCGAGACGTTCTTCCCTGGATGGGCATGGGGAACCCCACCGCGACCCTAATGGAGGATAAAGCGGGAGATAATGAATGAATGAATATATATATATATATATATATATATATATATATATATATATATATATACACGCTTTTATTTGCAGTCTGTTATGTGCTACTAAAGGGGCAGAATAGAGATGTTTCTTTTTTTTTTAACTTATTTCAGACTACCTTGATGCATTGTTGTCCCACATCTGGTGAAATGGAATCTGGTCACCCTACAGTCAGACAGCGCAGAAACATCTGTGCGACTTTGCGCTGCATGCTTTGCGCCACTGGAGCTCGCACTTCCCTAAACAACATGCACACAAGGTCTTTTAAAGTTGTCGCAGCAGCACATTTGGGCGTCTCTCTGTCAGCAGCTCGGTCTCAGTGTCTCTCCAGCAGCTGCACCACACTGAGCCCCGTCCGCAGGAGTGCACTGTAAAGTCTGTGCGAGCGAGGAGGGGGAAGCTCGCTCATTCTTTCAGGCTGAGTCACGACGCGGGACAGATCCGCACTGCGACGCGCTCTTTCCACTCGCTTTAAGCAGAACGCAGGAGCAGATGGGGCACATCTGGATCTGACTGCAACAAGCTGCCTGCGATCCGCACACTCTCGCCTTTAAGCCTACACTTTATTTCAGCATGTCAGCGCCGGAGAAAGAACCCCAACAGAAAGAAGACGCGCAGGAGGAGCAGAACCAAGCGGGAGCCCGGCGCATCGATCCCGTCGCCGTTTTATGGACTTTTGGAAAGTGTCTGACGGCGTTGCTGCCCGTTTATCTGGCCGGTTATTACCGCCTGAGCAGCGGCTTGGTGGTCTGCGGACTCGCGCTGTACTCGGGATGGAAACACACACGGGAAGCCAAAGAGGCGCGACTCCGCTCCGCCATGCAGTTACTGACCCAGGAGCAGGAGGAGTTACCCGGCAGCGTCAGATACCAGAGAGACCTGCCGGCCTGGGTGAGAACGCTCTCAGAACATTCATGCAACGCACAACATCTCAGCAGTCAGGCGCATCCTACAGAGAACGGACTTACAATCATTAATCAAACGCGCAGGAAGCCTCAGAGAAGCTGGTGGGGTCGCTGCGGAGCCTCGTGTTGTTACCATGTTATAAAGTTTATTATGAACTCTTGTGTTACTGTACTGTAATCCTGTCTGCTATTAGAAAACGTATTGATGTACAAACCATCATGAAACTGTAGATCTATGCCTTAGACCTCGTTTTAATTCTGATCTGGAGCTGCTGCAGCAGGAAACTGCAAAATAGGAAAATGGAGAGAAAGAAAACATGACCCACCCAGAGCCTCAGGACTGGTATTTGGTATAATTTACAGTGTGGGTATAGAGTGAGACCTGTGCACATCTGCGCACATATTGCACATCTGGAAAACAACTGAATACTAATATATTCCTATGTGGGCATTCTTATCTATATAAACCAGCCTTTACTGTTGTTTTTTTGTGTGTGTGTGTGTGTGTGTGTGTGTGGGGGGGGGGGGGGGGGGGGGGGGGTGGCGTTTATGGGACATCTAGGACAGGGCGCCAATCCGTCGCTGGACACACACACACACACCCATTAACACAGACACCAATATTATTGTCCTTGAGCAAGGCCATTAACCCTCATTGCTCCAGGGGTGCTGTATGACCGACCATGTGTTCTGTCCCCAAACAAATATTTATATAGAATTTTAAATGAGACTAAATTTTCTGACTTTTTCTGACTATTTTATATTTCTGTTCTCCAAACCCCCTGTCTGTTTTATTGATTTGTTTCTGTCTTTGGCTCCTGACTTCAGAAGTGCTGGATAGGGCGGGGGTTGTACATCTGAGCAGATAAAGAAAATATGTGTGCAGCGTTACCCGTAAAAAGCACCAGCGAATATAAGAGCATATGAGTGAAATGTTTGCTACAAAACCAACTGTTCTAATGTTTTCTTGCCTGTAAAGCAGTACAGTAAGAACATGAATCTTTTTTTCTGCAGGTCAATTTCCCAAATGTGGAAAAGGTCGAGTGGCTGAATAAGGTATGTCTGTCTTTTCAGTTTTAGAAAATCCCCTGCTTACTGCCTTTAGTCATTATCAGCAGTTACATAAACCCCAGTGTTTGCCCCACCTCCAACCCAAAATGGCAGCGAGGAGAAAACCGCTACATGTGCCTAGCCACTCCCTGTTCAGAAGCCTTTTGAGCTTCTATTATGTTTATTTTGTACACACACACACACACACACACACACACACACACACACACTCACACACAGACAGTTATTTACTGCATACCTTTCACACAATGTAATACACACTTTAAACAAACTAATGATTTTCTATCTTCATACATATGCAGATACACACAAATTTATATATATTTATATACGAGTATGTGTGTATTACCACCAGCCAAAACAGTTAAATACAATATCTGTATACTAGAGACAGCAGTAATAGACCATGCATCTAAGTGTTTATTATTAAAATGAAGGAAACCGATTCTTTTAAAAGCATGATAGCAACCTATTATTAGAAAGCTCTGTAAGACTGATCATTTAATTACAAAACATCTTTGTCAAGGTTCTGTTGTGGTCACATTTACCATGTGGTACATGAGGTACTACAGCCTTTAACATAAACCATTGTGGGGAAAACATCCTGCGTTCAGAGAAACATAATGCAGCAAGTTACATTTTAATCAATCGCTGCTTAATACATGAAGAATTACAGCTCTACTGCAAAAAACTACTTGAGTTTGATTGTGAAATCCTGAGATACACAAAACCATGTTCTAATCAAGGAACTGTATTCCAAGGAGAGATAATAAATAATAGCAGATAATAAGTATAACTTGTGTATTCACATTGTGCAGGTAATAGTGCAGTATTGGCCCATTTAAATATACAGGCATGGGGATATGGCAAAAAATAAAGTGCAGTGTGTCAAAGTTTAAGTGACTGTGATGAGTTTATTATGGTTACAGCTTCAGGAAAGAAGCTCTTCCCGAATCTGTTGGTGCGAAGGCATCTGTAATGTCTACCAGATGGTTGTAGATTAAAAAAAATTAGTGGTTTGGATGGGAAATGTCCTTGATGATGTTTCTCCTCCTACCCAGGCAGCACTTGTGGTAGATGCACTCAATTGTGGGTAACTAAGTGCCAGTGATGACATTTAAGCAATCCAGCTATCAAGAGACCTGTTGCGCCATCACACATTTCTTACTTAGTCACTAAAACACTGAATTAAACCTTAAAATGTCGTAAATCTTACACAATTTAATATGTAATATGTATTTAGCAGAACTGAAACCAATGAATAGTCATTCTTCCTCATGTTGTTAAATTTTTCCAAGCTCTTATACCACTTCACTGATCTAAAAAACAGTATCATGTGTCAAGCTGTCATTTTTCAAAAGGATAACATTCATTGTGACTAAAAAAAACAAATTAAAACACAAACTTAGTATTCCAATTCATGCCAGTGGGGTTAAGGTCGGGGGTCTTCCAAATGAAAGCCATCAAAGCACATGTGTTATGGAGTTTTCTTTTGTTCATTAAGACTGAGATTGGATAGAGTTTGTTCTAGCTGTGTACACAAAGTAGCAATCAGTAAATTGTCCAAAATAATAATAGGAATAAGTTCAAATGTTGGTTAATGTTTTGGTTGTGTACATAATTTTGACCATGTGATTTGAATGTAATGTCTATAAAAATTATGTCAGAACTGTTCAAGTTTTTCTGCTCCATTTTAAACATGCGCTTCTGGAGGTGATTAGTCTCAACAGGAATGTTATGTGAACACAGTTCTGCCCTAAAACCACAGTGTTGGCTGGCTAAAAACACTACTGTGTTGGATTTTCCATTTTAGCATTATAAAAAAGAACAGACAGAGGGTTTAGAGAGAATACACACAAACTCTGTTTAAGAAGGGCACACTATAGCCAAAAGTACATAAGCTCCTGATCATTACATTTTTGGCTTGTTGGACATTACAGAACCATAGCATTGTTTTACTCCTTTGAAAATATTTGCTTGAAAATATCTGTGTTCATATTCGAATAGAAAATTATAATGGACAGGAATTTGATTGGAGTGGCCTAACTTTTGTATAAGACAGTCAAACATTAGCAAAAAACCTGTATACACTCTTCAGTCATAAAGAGAATTACACAAACACACACACACAGGTTTAATTCTGCAGAAGTTGATCTTATGCTCTTGCAGACCTCTGAAGATTAGATGAGCCAGAGATGATTCATTTCTGAAATTGTTGTGAAACGTTGAAGGTTGGCTGGTTGGCTTTTGCTGAAATACAACGGTTCTGTGCTGGGTTCCATGCCACACCCTGCCAATACTTTACCATTTATGTCCTGTTCATTAACAAGAAAGCTTTAAAGAAACAATCAAAATAGACCTTGTGTGTAAATGGTTTACTTATAGTGACTTTTTAAGCAATATGGCACAACACTGACAAACTACTGTATAATAGATCTAAGACCACGTTAGCAGTGTTGAGAAATTCTTAATTATTAAATTTAGGTTGTTCATTCAGACTCATGTATGTGTTGACATGCTTAGCATATTAATCATATTAATATTAATTTATAATGAATATACTTACCTTATTAATTAATTGATATTAATATTAATTTGTAGTTCTTCAAATTATAGTTTAATTGTTTCAACTCCTTAATGATTTAATGTCCAGACTCACCAGTAGATCACCAAGGCTCAAGTGTTATTTTAAATGATGGATTATTTGTTGCTCTGTAGTGATATTGATGTTTAAGTCTTTTGCTCTGGCGCTAATGGATCAGACCCAGCAGTGCTGCCTGAGTTCTGAAACACTGTCCACTGTGCACAATATTAGACAGATCTACCTTATTGCGCCACCTTATAGATCTAACATTAGTGACAGTAATCTGTATGTTGTTACACAGTTTCTGTTCATCAGTCATCAGTGCTCACAGGATGCTGCCTACACGATGTCTGTGGTTAGACATTTTTAGCTGGTGGACTATTCTCAGTCCAGCAGGGCCACTGAGGTACCATTAGAATGTTTTGCATCTATTTTAGTTTGACACACCGGTGTATGATAGAGCTGAGGTTAGGACTCTGTGCAGGCCATCAAAGTTAATCAACCAAAAATTTGGAAGCATAAAGTACTTGATTCTATACATGTGTCGCAAGTTACTGAGGTAATAGAAAAAATACATGGAATGATTTGTGTGTGGTGAAATGACTGAACATAGCCAGTAGTTGTTCCTACTAAAATATGTCATTGATAACTCTTTTAAACATTTAAAATAACTTATATTTGCTTTATATGTTGAATGTACTAAAATTGCTTAAAATCTGCCTCACAGTTCTGATAAAATACAAAATGCATTATCCAAGTACCGGGCAAAAAAAGTCCCGGGTACAGGAACTTGTGTTTTTGTGGTCGGTTGGTATCACATCCGTGAATAACTACAGTCCGTTGCTATAGCAACAAAGCAAACACAGTTAGTGGGGTAAAACAACTGTGTGAGTGTGCGTGTGTGTGTGTTTCTATTTTTAATGCAGCTCATATTTGGCCAAGCTAAAAGAGACAGTAGCCGATGTTCTGATTCTGAGATTATATTCTTGCATAATGAAATTACTTACATATTTATCCGTCTCAAAAAAAGAAAGTACAATTTGTGCACTTTGTAACTTTTACATATACAATGCTTGTAACTTGGACTGTAAACTCTAAAGTACAAGTACCTTGTGTCCAGCTGTGTAAAGAAAGTTAAAATGTGTAAAGAAAGATAAAAGTTTTTCATTTTGCAGGCTCTAACAAAGAGCTGGTAATATGGAAATAAAATTATTTTAAAAAGTGAAAAACTGTGGGTTTCAAAAACAAATACACCACATTGTTCTGCCCCAACATGCACATACCATCTGCCCTCTTTTCATTTTTCATGTGCTTGTGAAAGGACTCACCCAAGATCAATTTATGAAATAACAGGTCTGACCTTAGAAACCAAGTTTTCAAAAAACAAGAAGCTTAATATTTCTTTGTTAAAACTGTACATCAGTGTTCTTTATCACAGTACATAAGACACTAATGTGACAGTAATGCATGGCTTCTAAGGATGAAGCATTGCTTCTCTAATCTAAATAATTTAAATATTCTGTACAGTCATGCAATTCGTGTGAGTCTTAAATTGTGAACATTTTCTTTCTTTCAGCAAATGCCCTTCTTGGCACACCTCTATTCTATTGTATACCCTTTTTTACATCCTTAATTCTGACTTTGCCTCCAGTATATAAGTATATATTTTATGGGATGATAAGAAAATCTTGTGGTTATTTCATTATTGTAATTGTACTGCATTCTGCTTATTCTGTCTGTGTAGATCATTCAGCAGGCATGGCCATATATTGGTCAGTATTTGCAGAAGTTGCTAACTGAGAGCATCGCTCCATCCATCCGATCATCCAGTGCACACTTGCAGACTCTTAACTTCACCAAGATTGACTTTGGAAACAAGGTTTGCAACATCATCTGCAGTCATAATATAAGCCATATAAAAACACAATACAACAGTGTAAAGGCTTTCTAAAGCTACAGCTTCAGCAGGGCCACGTTACACCTGCATTCATTTCAGAAATGCAAGATTTATGAAATGATATGAGAATTCAGCATGTGAATGTTTCACAGGCTATGAAGGTAGTGGGAGTAAAGGCTCATACAGAGAACAACAAAGGACAGGTGTTGCTTGATGTCTATATTAGGTGGGTCCTGATCTTCTTCTTAAGATGATTTTGTAACAATAGATAATTTAATATAGGACTAAGACTTTCTTAACTGCTTGTGGTATTTGTGGTATCATGACATTTCTGCCAGTGTTTGAGTTTTTTTCTGTTTTTGTATTATATCGTTTTATAATGATCATCTAATATTGCAACTTAAACATACACAGTAAATAATCTACAGTGTAGTTTTACTGTGTTCAAATAGTTATCTGTATGTAGATTGTGTTAAGTATAAATTATTGTACTTTACATGTGTGCAGCTATGTAGGAAATGTGGAGATCAACGTGGAGGTTAAGAGGTATTTCTGTAAAGCTGGAGTGAACGGAATACAGGTGAGAATGTTTTGTAATCATAAGATGTAATGTTATTGTTAGTAAAATACTCATTAAAACAGAACAAAAATGTTACATACTTTTTAAGATTTTCTATCTGATTTTGTTTTATAGCTTAATGGGATGATGCGAGTGATTTTGGAGCCTTTGATTGGTGATGTGCCCATAGTTGGAGCAGTCACCATGTTTTTCATCCAGAGGCCTGTGAGTCCTTTTGAGCTTCTTCCCAATGTCTTTGTGTCATGTTATTATACTCTGTGCACTCGTTCTTTATTTTTAAATCACATTTAAGTGCACTATTAATGTCCTTTTTTGGTTACACATTTGGAGTCATAGATAATCATTGTTATCATGTTAATGTCATTAAAAAAACGCTATCTATAACATCTGCTTAATTTTCCGTCTTATTAGAAGTTGGTCATTAACTGGACTGGTCTTACTAATCTTCTGGACATCCCAGGACTTAAGTGAGTTTTTCTCTTGACTTTTTTTTTTTAAATAATAAACTGTTTCATTGAATGTAGGGGTTAGCTACAGAAATCCAGCACTTGAGACTTGAGAAGAGTGAAAACAAGTAATTTTGAGAAAATTCTGTAGTGAAATAACAATTTTGGGGTAATTTCTGATTTGCCATAAACTGCAGTTTATGACAAAAAATGCATTTTCACGCACAACAGGTGCATTTAAATATGAGGATATGATTCCCTAAAACAAAAGTAGAGCAAGTTGGTGTGTAAGCAAGATACATTTTTGCAGAAGCAGATTCCTAGCAGAATAGAGTAGATTAGAGTGAACACATTATATATATTTAACTTTCTTACATGAGATCTTACAACATTTTTTTCCAGTGCAAAGTCAGACACTATGATAATGGATGCCATCGCTTCCTTTCTGGTGCTGCCCAATCGCCTCACTGTTCCACTCGTGGCAAATCTTCCAGTGGCACAGCTACGCTCACCTCTGCCCAGAGTAAAATTACAAACCCATGGCATCCCATAGTGTCACTTGTTTGTACATGATGTACACATAATTTAAGACATTTCTTTCTGGTTAACAGGGCGTGGTCCGTGTTCATCTGCTGGAGGCTGATAATTTGGCTGCAAAGGATAACGCCGTGAAGGGTTTAATGTCAGGTATGTCTGACCCCTATGCTGTGATCAGAGTGGGACCACAGACCTTTAAATCCCGCCACTTGGACAACACACTCAACCCAAAATGGGGAGAGGTTTATGAGGTGAGAGGCAAACGCATTTATTATCTGTATAATGTTGTCATAATTTAGCATTCATGCAATATTTTCATACAAACATGCTGCAGTGATGTTTGTCATCACTGATTTTGTTTAAACAATACATAAATGTGATGTTCATTTACACAACCATTTTGTGAGTCTGTGTTTGTATATGTCTGATCAGATTTCAGTTCATGAAGTGCCTGGTCAGGAACTTGAAGTGGAAGTGTACGACAAAGACGCAAACCAGGATGACTTCCTGGGAAGGTACCAACCCTGTTCCATGGTTCATATGCTTTTTACATTTTATTTCTTTTGTTCTTGGCCAACTTCACCACCGTTGCTTATTCTGAAGCACAAGTTCAAGTTCAAGTAATTTATTTATATAGCACATTGTCACAAAGCAGTTTTACAGAGTTAAAAGCCTTTAAACCCTCAAAGAGCAAGCCGAAGCAACAGTGGCAAGAAAAAGCGACCTTGAGCCGCCGGGCAGCATCAGCAGTGTAGAACAGCCATGTGCAGATTGTGTCAAGATCAGGTGACCGTATTTAACTAATGGAAAAACTCTAACAATAGGAAAACTATATGTAAGTCGATTATGGGGACTGATGAACTGACAGCTCTGCAATCATGCCACGATGTTAAAGTAAAGAGCAATTAAACTTTCACCTAAGATCAGAGGGATTTACACAATATTTAAGGCCTCAACTAGATTAATTCATCTGGTGCTGATTTCGTATACATGTTTTGTGTTGGACTGAACTTCAATATCTAATGTTTTCAGTCAAAAGTTTAAACACACCTTATTTTTGTCCACTTCAGTTCCAATTACTGTAAAGTTGGACTTTATAGTTTTGCAATTTCAGACTGTAGTATATCTATTTGTAGATTACAGAATACTAGGGGTGAGCTGCAATATTCGCTGATTCGACGATTCGATTCGGAGAAACGTAGTCGACTATGAACCTCATAGTCGAATGTACCATTTTGACCACATGGGGGTGTCCATGGCTGCTGCTAAGCATTAGTTTTTACATGAAATGCCTTTGTTTTCGTTATATATATAGCCTTTTGTCAAATAAAATCATCATAATTTCTAGAAAAAAAAAGAAGAAATAAAAAGGTTTTCTTTTGTTAGAAAAACAAGTAAAATATATATAAAAAAAATCTTTTTTAAAAACTATGCTTATAGCGCCATCTTGTGGTGAAATTTTAACTGATTCGACTATCAGTCGACTATAGGGAAAATCTGACGAATCAGATTCGACTACGAAAATTTGTAGTTGAATACAGCCCTACAGAATACTACACAGATCAGGTATTATTTGGTTGGTGCATTATTCCTATCCCAGCAGTGTTGGAATTTGAATTGCATCTGGACACAACATGTTATTACACAAAAAGCCTAAAATAGAAAGAAATAAAACATCAGAGAGCAGGATATTGATGACTGGCTGATGACTGCTGTGGTACTCCATTGCGCTGCACTCGCTGCTCTTAGTACTTGTGTGTAATTATCTTGTTTGTTTTGTCTCTCTGTTGCTTTGCCCTTGGTCACACGTGGGACGTGCTGCTGTTTCATGACTGAGCAAATGTACAATGATGGCTACAGTTGGCAGGTTTAAAATAGCGTGGCATGTTGACAATGCCACACTAAAAGTCAATGAGACTCTTAGGATGTTTAGTTACACAGCTGATGTTTAGCTGTATGTTACTGCAATGCCCTTAGCATGGAGTGTGAATGAATCAGCTAAATGAACTACTTTCAGTCATGTGGTGTAAATAAGTACCTCAAAGGTTTAACATTAATAAACACAATTCCCTGGGGTTCTAATAAAATGCATGTGACATGTGTTTGTGTAAAGATCACAGCAGCGCAGCCTCCATCAGACTTTGGCTGAAGCAGCTGTTCTGAAAATACTCTGTTTCACTGAAAGGGATAATAAGCCACTGTTTACTCGTTTGCCCCACCCACGTTTTCGTCAATTTTGCCCGGTGTCTTGCTTTTCACTTGTCTCTGAACAGATGCATCTCATTTTGGGTAAGAATTGATAGCTGGAGCTAAAAGAGACCAATTCCAATTTCAATTTGAATTTATCTCATTTAATCCTCTGTATTAAACCCACTGGTATAAGCAACAAACCAAGACAGGGTTATTTTTTATTCTCTTTTAACACTTACAGTGTTTATTGTTCTTAAACAATAGATGAGATGACCCTGATGGGTCTATTGAATGTTATTACTGTACTTACTAACACACTACATGGGTTAAGTTTGGTGAATATTTAGGTATCTCAAAATTAAATGCACACAAGTTTAAAAATGCACAACAACACTAAGGGACATCTCTGAGGGTCTAGAAATGACACCCAGCATGTGGTGAGCAGTAATTTAAATGCAGTCTATTAAAAAGAGATCAAACTGGAATATAGCAAAGACTGAATATTACACACTTGTTATTTTAAGCTTATTTAATTTTACTTAATTTTATTTTCTGTATTAATGTTTTTGTTTATTTCCAGAGCTACGTTGGATTTAGGGATAGTGAAAAAGGCAAACATTGTTGATGAGGTGAATCCAATAATTTCACTCATATACACTTTAAAATATACTATTACTCTCCACTGATTAATCACAATGTGTGTTAATGCTTTACCTTTAATAATACCACTAATGTCTACCACTGTGCTTTAAACTTGTTTGTGTTTTGACCTTTTATATCATATATGAAATGTATTTTGACATTTATTAGTATTGTTATTAGCAGTAGTATTAGTATTTTGACTGTAGCTGAGCTACATTTATGTTGATTTTGTGTATATTTTACTTAATGCTTCTTAATGCTTAATCTGCTTCTCTTCAGTGGTTTACTCTGAAGGATGCACCTACCGGCCGTGTTCATCTCAAACTGGAATGGCTATCATTACATGACAACACAGAACAGCTAGAGCAGGTGAATGTCAGCATGCACTCACTCTTTTATATTGCATTATAAATTTATTTATAGTATGTGTATTGTTGTTTAATTTGAACCCCTAGACGGGTCGTAACAACCTTCATGCATGCCACACTTCTCGTTTATTGTTTTCAGGTAAAAGTCTTTTAATTCTCCTCTTAGGTTTTGAAGAAAAACGAATCAGTGCAAAGTAAAACTGCAGATCCTCCGTCAGCAGCCATACTCACACTGTATTTGGACAAGGCAGAGGAACTTCCAGTGAGTCACATTAGTGCTTCCTTTCTTTTTTGTTTAAAAGGTTACCCAGTTTTAAAACAATAAAATAAGGAGGGGGTGTTCAAATAGCCCCCTTGTGGCTGTTTTGTTTGGCATGCACTGCACTGTAATTAACTGGGAGAAGGCAGGGACAAGTTTTATCCAAACATAACAGAACACAGCATAAATAAAAACAGAAAAAAGATTTATAAATATTTATAAAGAGATTTACTTGGTTGGTTAAAACAGCAGCAAAATATTCAATTGTTCTATTACTGTGATCAGCAGAGTCACTGTCATTACAAATACCTATATAACTTATTTGTCATTTGTCAAATCAGAAAAATGTTTTTGCATGAATACTTGATTCCAAAAGATTAAAGCTGTAGTACACAGACATGGTGGGTTCTTCTGTGGTTCTATTGTTTTTTTAATAGGCAGCTGCCTATAATATTGTCGCAGTACAAACAGATCAACATCAAGATTTTGTTTTGCTTAATCCTCACTGATGTTAACATCTGACATCTGAGTTATTTCTAGTATATTGTCTTAAATTCCATGGAAAAGGCTGAGGGTTTATTAAAAACAATTTGATTTAAAAATATACACCAATTCCTTTACTTTTTCCTTCAAGACTGCCAGAATAATTTAAAATCCATTATTCCATCATGATTGCAAGCTGTTTGAGTCCAGATGTTGCAGAACAGGTCCAAATTATGATATTACCAACTGTATATCACAGATGGGATGAGGTTTTAAAGCTGAAATGCAGTGTTCTGAAATGAAGGCTAGAGAGAGTAGAGTAGAGAGTAGAGTAGAGAGAGTAAGACCTGTATTTGTAAATATTTATTACAAGTTTCCTTTTCTGTTCAGTTAAAGAAAGGTAATAAGGAACCCAGTCCAATGGTGCAGCTTTCTGTGAAGGATGTTACTCGAGAAAGCAGAGTAAGTTATACACACGAGCAAACATGAGATTTAAGTAAACATTTTCTATTTTTCTACATTAACATTATCTACATTTGTAATGCAGACTAGCTGGAACACAGTTAATCCTGTGTGGGAAGATGCTTTCACGTTCTTCATCCAGAATCCACACCAGCAGGACATTGATATCCAGGTATGGAGTCCATTAACACTGATTCTGCTACAGTATAAATGACATTATCAACACTGAGCTCATAAACTTTAGTTTCAAGTTGGAACTGTTTTTAAAATCATATCACTCTTCATCTGAACTTTAAAAATATTTAATCATTTGGAGAGGTGTTTCCGTCACTTCTGGTCAGTGTAGTCAGTGTTCTGTAGTCATCAATGCATTTTTTATTCTTACTTTATTCACCTTGTGTGATTTCTTGCCTCGTTTGACCTGTAAAGTTCATAAATTACACAATTTCATACTTGATAATAAATTACTGTTTATTTTATTCCTTAAGGTGAAAGATAATGATCGTGTGCAGACGTTGGGCAGTTTGTCCATCCCTATCTCTCGCCTTCTGTCATGTCCTCAGCTCAGTCTGGATGAGTGGTTCCAGTTGAACCAATCAGGCAAAGCCAGTCGTATTCACATCCACTCAATACTGAGGGTAACATATTACATCAGTTGTTCTACATTGATTCTGTATTCTCATGTGAAACTTTAATAAATCTGTTTAAATGGTGGGACCAACTTAGAATATAACATTATCTCTTGTAGGTGCTTTTGATGAATGAGAATGCTGTATCCTCCTCCCTTCTCTCAAGTGCCCCAGGAACTTCAAGACCTCAGCACTCCACCCCTGACCCCAGTTTTGCAACTGAGGTAAACCATAAAATACTACAAACTAAACCCAATCTATTGATTACACACTTGTGGTGCATTTTTCTTTTAGAAGACATCATACACAGTGTGTTTATATTGCACATATATGCAGTCACACGGAAGAAAGCAATGAATTTACTGTTTGGTTCTTCTCAACGACGACTCTCAATAGGGGGTACTGCGGATTCATTTACTAGAGGGTCAGAATTTGATTCCTAAAGACAACTTGCTGGGAGGTTTGAAGAAGGGAAAGAGTGACCCATACGTCGTCATCAACGTTGGAGGCAGCACCTTTAAGAGTTCTGTAATAAAAGAGAACCTCAACCCAAGCTGGAATGAGATGTATGAGGTATGATTTCTAATATGAATAGTTTTTTTGTTCTATGTGTGTTTTTGTCATTTAATAATTCCATGAATTTAACATTTAGGTGGTTTTGACTGATCTTCCTGGTCAAGATGTATCAGTAGAGCTGTTTGATAAAGACATGGACATGAAGGACGACTTTATGGGCAGGTGCGTTTAAAACCAACAACTGGATGTCGTCTTTAGATGTCCATGGTTTAAGATCATTTCTCTTGTGATTTTAGACTGAAGATTAAGCTAAATGACATTATCAAATCCCAGCACATGGATGAGGTGAGTGTCCTTTTTAAATTCAATTTTATTAAAATACACTTCATGTCCTTTGTGTACATAACTTCCTTTAGGCAGCATGCTGACTCAGTGGTTAGCATATTCTCACCTTGCACTCACAGCAAGAATGTCCTAGGTTTGATTCCTGGGCAGGGCTCTTTCTATGTGAAGTTTGCATGTTCTCCCCATGCATGATCTCCACACATTGCAAAGACCTGCTAATTGGGACAAATATGACATATATTGGGATAAAGTTATTACAATAATATTTCAGGTGTTAATATGTTCATATGGGTGTCTGCTATTGTTATGTGTTCTTATATAAGCTGTTGTAAAATGCTACTTAACATTAAATTTAGGTTTTTATGCATTACCTGAAAACAAAGGACTGATTGTGCTGATGCTTGTTCTGTCTTAGTGGTTTACTCTGCAGGATGTAAAACATGGCCGTGTTCATTTGACGCTGGAATGGCTGCCCAAAGTTACAGACTCAGATAAACTCCAGCAGGTGAGCAAAAAATTTCAGAATTGTTATTATTACCCTATTAAAGCATGACATAAGTACAAATATATAAATATATCTGCTGTATATGTATTTCTAATGCAGGTGTTGCATTACCAATCTAAAAGCACATTCTTGAACAAGGCTGTGCCTGCTGTGGGCCTGCTCTTCGTCTATCTGGAGGCCGCTCATGACCTTCCTGTGAGTGTTATATACTGTAATTAAATCATTTTTACCATTGTTAGCACAAAGATAGAGGAACTTCATGGTGTTTTCTGGTGTAAGTTGTGTTTGCTGTCAGCAAATTTGAGTTCCTGTGATGACATAAGTGTATTTAGTTGTATTACAAACCAATCAGCCTAAATGTGTGAGTCTGACTTTCACATTTATATAAGCCTTATTTGGAAAACACATCTCCTTTACAGCAGTTTCCAGGAAAGCAGTTGTTCGGTGTTTAGAATGCTCCCACATTTATCTGTTATAATATTGATCTTTAAAAGCCTCCTCATAGTCCAGGGTTTTTTATAGGTTGTCAGGTGGAATCTTAAGGAGCATCTAGCCTAATTGACCTGATTAGATCCCCCAGTGAAAAAGAAACATTTAAGATCCGGTTTCAGCATCTTGCTGTTAGAGCTGCTGCTGCTGCTGGTGGTGATTTTTGGTGATTAAACATATTGTGTTGAATGTTGTGTTTATTGTGTATAGACATGTATATAATTGTGTTGCAGCTAAAGAAAAGTGGAAAGGAGCCAAAGGTTGGGACTGAGCTAATCCTTGGAAAGACATCCTACAAAACCACGGTGAAAATTTTGATATTGTAATTCATGTAAATTAAAAAAAATTGTAATTGTTTCATGTTTTCAGTTAATAACTAGGATTAATCTTTGATCATTGATCATGATCTTTACTACATAAATCATTTGGACTTCATTTAAATTCACTGTATTATTCTGATTCTAAGGTTTGTGATCGAACCTGCTCACCTCAGTGGAATGAGGCTTTCCATTTTTTGGTTCATGACCCTAATAAGGAGCAGCTTATCATAAAGGTATGAAATTACGTTCTCCATTAGACATAATGCTCAAAATAATGTTTCAATCATAATCAAATGAATAAATAACATTAATCCTAAAGTTTATTATTGCAGATGCTGTGTCTTTCATGTTTAATGGTGCATTTGTTTAATATTTCATATACTGAACAGTCTTGTTTTTTCGTTAGTTGTCACATTGTTGGGATTTCTCGCTTGGCTCTGTGGAAATTCCTATCAGAGATCTTCTTTCCCAGCCAGAGCTGGTCCTGGACCAGTGGCTAAATTTAAATGGAGCATCACCTGAGAGTCAGATCCTACTAAGGGCAGAGCTTAAGGTATGATTTGAATGATTACACTCACATTTTATACGGTCTATAAAACTAAATGTGATGAAAATGAGCCTGTCATGATTTACAGACATAATTCGATTATAATAAACAGCGGATTAATCAAAGTTTAAATATTTAAATTACAGATTAGTGCATATTAGACTTTAATGGAAAAAAAGGCTGAATTATATTGGATTTTATTATTGACGTTTCAGATCCTGTGCCCGAAAATGACAGAGAAGTCTGGGGAGCAGATGAAAACTCCTACTGTACAAAAGAGTTCTGTCAAAGAGAGCGAACCAATCAAAGAAGCAGTACAAAAGTAAGCATGAACACATGTAACCACACATGCACCCATTTTGGTTGGTCTCTAATCCTGCATTTTAAGAACCTGGAGCCACGTGGAGCCACACAGACTTTACAACACACTGTCCTGATCATCTTTGATGATTTCCTTAATGTTTTTATTAAGGATAAAACTAATGTTTTTATTTGGATGTCTGTGTTTGTAAGATCAAGTGACCCACTGGTTCCAGCAACCATCACTTCATCTGTTATTCCTCCTGAAAAGACAAAGGAAAAGGAAAGTGAAAATGTTCCAAAAGTTCCAGAGGTTATTGGTCCAGTTGATGTTCGTCCTCTGCACACAAGTCCAGATCCTGCGTTTGGCACTGAGGTGTGGAAATCTGTCATTGCCTCATTTGTTTAGGAAAAAACTTACTTCCTTTGCAAATTAAAGTAGATAAAACTAAGATTCTACTGTGTAACTGTTTTTATCCATAACTACTGACTTGTGTTGTTCTCATTTGTAAGTTGCTTTGGATAAAAGCGTCTGCTAAATGACTAAATGTAAATGTAAACAGATTTCAGAGGTATGGTCCTATTAGAATACATATGAATAGTTGTTGTTATGTTAAAAAGGGAAACAGTATATACAGGTATGTTATTTATAAATTGTTTTATGTTTTTATATAGGGAGTGCTGCGTATTCACCTGCTACAAGCTCAAAATTTAATCGCTAAGGACAACATGATGGGAGGCATGGTGAAGGGGAAAAGTGACCCGTATGTTAAAATCAGCGTCGGCAGCAGCACTTTTAAAAGTCATGTAATTAAAGAAAACCTCAACCCCATCTGGAACGAAATGTATGAGGTAAATACAGTATTCTAAGTGTAGAACATTTAAAAATAGGATGGAAAAAATAAAGGATTCAGTCTAATATCTGAAAATTCTATATACCTTTTAGCTGGTTTTGGCCTCCACACCAGCCTCACAGGTTTTGGTAGAGGTGTTTGATAAGGACATTGACAAAGATGATTTCCTTGGAAGGTAGGAACCTAAAAATGTTTGCCGGAATACTTTCACATACAGTCAGTGCATATATGCCACTAACAACAGAGTTAAGTTCTGCATATATAAAGATTGAAGTTCAAACCCTTCATAACAATGCCATGTTCTGTTTCTTCCTCAGGTTTCATGTTGGATTAAGTGAAATCATTCAGGCAACTTGCATTGACAAGGTCTGTATTTACTCTATAACTGTATTAGTTGTATCTACTATATATGTATATCTACTATATGTACTGTAAATGAAGTTCTAAGTAATTGAAAAATATTAAATCTCAGCACATGTTATTTTAATCAGGGTTGTTTTTTTGTATTTATAAAAGTGTTTGAGGACTCAAAGTTTGTTCTCTGCATGCTTTGTTGTTGTGTCAGTGGTTTACTCTGGAGGATGTGAAACATGGAAGTCTTCATCTGTTGCTGGAGTGGCTTCCCAAAGAAACACACCCTGACAACCTGCAGCAGGTTTGTTGATTGAAATCCAAGATTTATTGAAAAGGTACACTTCATCTACGCACTCTTAATCATGCTCTCTTTTGAATATCTAGGCATTACAGCTGCAGTCCATGTCCTACCAGAATAAAGCAGTTCCCGCTGCAGGTCTGCTGTTTGTCCTTGTTGAAAGTGCACATGCACTGCCAGTAAGTTTTATACATGTACACACTCGTGCACTCATGTTGTACTGTCCTGTAGTTCAGTTTGGGAAATGTGTGTGCTTATACAGATGGTAAAAGGTGGGAAAGAACCCAAAGCTGGAGCAGAGCTCATACTCACAAACAACTCATATAAAACCAAGGTGGGTCTGTGGTCCTTGTTTAGATTTTGTGAATTTATTTCATTTCGGCTTTGAATAACTCAACTATTATTTCACAAAGGTGTGTGAACGCAGTACCTCTCCTCACTGGGCTGAGGCTTTCCATTTCCTGGTTCACAATCCCAAAGAAGACATACTGGTCATAAAGGTAAGGCATTTTTAATTGTTTGTATGTATAAGGAAATATATTTCTTTATATCTAAGTCTTTCCTCCATCTGACGTAGATTTCTAATGCGTGGGATCAGCCATTGGGTTCTTTGATTCTACCAGTGAAAGAGCTACTTTATCAGCCACAGATGGTGCTGGACAAATGGCACAACTTAGATGGAGGGTCAGTTGAAAGTCAGATACTATTGAGAGCAGAACTTAAGGTAAAACACTGTAAGATTCTTCTTATTGTAGGATATTGGGTCTAGGGTTGATGTGATAATATAATGTATTATGAGTTATATGGTTCATTTTGTTTGCCAGATTTTGGCTTCAAATATCGATATGTCTGCTGAGGATTCTGATGAAATGCCTAGTGAAAAATCTACTGACCAACGTTCTAAAACACCAATAGAACCACCTGTTGAAAAACCATTTGAAAAGCCTATAGAAAAGCCTGAGCAGAGCACAGGGAAACCGTCCATCAGTGCTGAACAAGCTCCTTCAGCAGCCAATAAGGATATAAAACAAGAGACCAAGTCAACTCCAAGGTAAAAAAAGCATGATCATTATGCACTATAATGGTTGGCCAAATTTTGAATCACAATTTCCATCCAATGAACTTTGCTATATTACAGATTCCATAACAAACCAAGTCTCCACAGTTACAGAAAAGAAGGATTTAAATCTGTTAATGCTATTGTTATTTAAAGTGTGAGAATGGAAGTGTGTTTCCACTTCTGGTGTATAATGAATCTAGCAATTGCAGTAGTGAATGCTGTGACCCTTTAAGGGGTAACTAGTATAGACTGTACCAACTGGAGACTGTGATAAAACATGTGTATGGTTAGTGGAGGGGGGCTGTTTATATTGATCACCAACATTACTGTAGTATTCAAGTATTTTATCTGTCATTCCACAATATAAAGTACAGTACAGTATATGTGGAACGAGATAGTATGTTTACTAATTTGGAGTGACAGGGGATTAGCTGCGTCTACTATTTACTATTTACCATCCATTTGATGGTTTGTGTGATTTTAATGAGTGTTTATTCCACAGGCTCAATGAACTTATAGCCTCTACAATACAAGGGGCTGTTTCACTTCCCGATGACAAGCCCAAAGTACCAGACATGCTTCATGACCCAAAGGTTTGTGTGTGTGTGTGTGTGTGTGTGTGTATTGTTTTGTTTGTGATTGTAATAATATACTATATATACTGCACTTACAGAACTTGAATAATACATCAGTGGGAGGAACCAATAAGGGAACAGAACCAACTCCAATAAAAGAATCTTCATCTGCAGCTAATAATGCGAACATTCAGGACAGCACATCAGACAAGTGAGTTTATCAAAGCCATCATCTTTCTCACTGCCACTCCATTTCCTGTTACTTATACTGTTTATCTTTGACTTTCATCCAAAATATAAACTGCATGTGGTAATTACTTCAGTGGCTGAACACTGAGAGCAAAACCTTTTTTTGGCACTGATTTCTTAAAAAACATCTAATAATAACAATAAAACTTATAAATGTTAGTGAATAAATTATATTGTATGTGAAATTCTTATCTTACTTAAAGATACAGATTGACTCAGTTTGAAAGTTGCGAAAGCTGCAAACTTATTTTTATCACGATTAAGTCCTTAGTCTTTTAATTTTATTGCACATAATGTCATTAAATGCTGCATTGCAGTAGCGCAGAACAGAACTATGCCAAATGCATACTGGTAATGGCCCAGCATTTCCAGCCAGTACACTCAGCATTACTCAGCTTAAAAAATTGTTAGTCATATAGACTTACTGCTGTAATGGATATTTCGAAGTGGATGCCCTTAGGTAAGCCCCAACTGCTGCCAAGATTAATTTGATTACACTTGAAAAAAGTATATTCATCAGAGTGTGTATACGTTTATTTAGGTCTCGTGAAAAGATTCCTGTAACCATTCTTGCATCTGAAGATAAAAAAGAGACCACACATGGGCTTCACCAACACACAAGTCCTGACTCAGGGTTTGGCACACAGGTGAGATAATTAAACGCTTTTTTTAAGTTGTGCAATAAACCATTTTTTATTAACTTGTAAGACACAAAGCAGTTTTGTTTCTCAAGCGAAAGCAGTGCTACATACACAGAAATTCTGATTGGTGGAACTGTCTCCATTAAAAATTAATGAATCTTTCTTTTTGTTTTGACTAAAGTGCCATTGTTTAAAAGAAAACTGTTTTTGTCATTGTAACATCAGGGAGTGCTGCGTATTCACTTACTGGAGGCTCAGAATTTGGTTGCTATGGACAGTTTGATGGGTGGAATGGTAAAAGGAAAGAGTGACCCCTATGTGAAGATCACTGTTGGAAACACAACCTTTAAAAGTCACGTGATCAAAGAAAATCTCAACCCCACATGGAACGAGATGTATGAGGTAATGTCTGGAACCCATCAGAAACCTGATGTATAAGAATATGGATTTAAAATTTTTGGTTATCAGATTGTTTTTGATCAGATTGTTTCTTGTACTTTCTTTGTTCTAGATGATTCTGAGTCCTGACTCTAACATGGAAGTGAAGTTTGAACTATATGACAAAGATATTGACTCTGATGATTTCCTTGGAAGGTCAGTCACATTTCACATTTACGATAACAATGCACAGTAATTCAGCCTGATTTAATTGATTGTTTTTCATTAAATTATAAAAATAAAATTAATTATACCTGTTCTACTAACTAATTTACAAGCTTTACTGTTTAAATCAAATCTTTGTTTTTATGATTAAGTCAAATAATCTATTGTATATTTATCTTTATTTATGTAACAGGTTCAAAACTAAACTTGGGGATATTATAAAGTCCGAGTACAATGATGAGGTATGTTGGCTAAACAGCCCCATGACCATGTGATCTTAGTAATAAATCAGGCTACAGTCAATAACAAAAAAAAGTGATATTTATTGACTTTCTTGAACTAAAAATATCCAAAATAACACAAACAAGAATTAATTATCATTGTATACTTATGGAGACCGATATCTGTGTAATTAGTCCTAACTATATGTAGGACTATATGTGTATATATATATATATATATATATATATATATATATATATATATATATATGTATTTAGATATTCTTCTAGATCAGTGAATTCTGAATTTAAATCTCTACAGACACACTCTAAAATCATAAACAGTTTCTTCCCAGAAGACTAGAAACTGTAATAACATGAAAGGAGAAGCCGACCCAGAATACGATGTGATTAAAGCTCCTTTTGGTGTATGTGTATTTAATTTAACTGTAATTGTATTTATGTCTTTTTGTATTGCAGTGGTTTACTCTGAGTGATGTTAAACATGGTCGGCTTCATTTAGTTCTAGAATGGCTGCCCACAGTAACAAATTCTGACAAACTGCAACAGGTTTGTATCAATGTATTAGTGATAACCATGATGTAACCGGGAGTTTCAGGGAGTCTGGGCAGGTTGGGTGTGTTTTTAATGCGAACTCTTATTAACATATTGGCAGATTCTGCAGATGCAGAGTGCTCAGTCATACCAAAATAAAGTGGTACCATCAGTCGGACTGCTTTACATCCTTATTGATAAAGCACATTCATTACCAGTAAGTTTTACATGTCTAAGTAATTAACATATTTATTCTGAACAAATGTTTTATAAGCTGTTTTTGTGCGTAGTTAAAGAAGAGTGGAAAGGAACCTAAAGCTGGAGCTGAACTTGTGCTGGGAGCGAACACTTACAAAACTAAGGTAGAAAAATACACACATACACATATGATAGATGTGAAAACATTACAACTGACAATTACCAACAACTAAATGATTTACAGTTCCATTTTAAGTATATTTCCATATTTCCAGTAGTAAGTAAAATGCATAAGTATGGAGCTGACTAATCCACAGTAGTTAAATGATTCACTTAAATTATTAGGTATCTGAAAATACTTTTTTTCATATAGTTAATATGGTAAAAATATAAATTAAACTTTCTTCTCTCTGTAGGTGTGTGATCGCTCCACTTCTCCTCAGTGGCATGAAGCATTTCAGTTTCTGGTTCATGATCCCAATAAAGACATGCTTATTATTAAGGTAACATTTTATGTATTTAAAACTCTAGAATTTTCTTCCAAACATGATTTTGCGGTTTGTAATTAATAATCTATTTCTTTATAGCTTTCCAGTGGGTGGGATCAACCCATGGGTTCCCTAATTCTACCAATCAGAGACCTTCTCTCCAAGCCTGAGCTGCTGCTGGACAAATGGATGAATTTAGATGGTGCTTTACCTGAAAGTCAAATCTTACTGAGAGCACAGCTTAAGGTAACACACACTTACCCTAATTGTACCCTAAATCCACATTGATATTTATTCACTTATGTTATGGGGATTGGCAAGTGGTCCTAAAATATGAGTGTATGTTAACAGGTTTCTGTGTATGTGTGTAACTGTATTTGTTGAATGCAGGTTCTGAATTCTAAAATGGCAGGACTTATGGCACTTGGCGCTGGTCCAGTGTTAAGCAATAAACAGGCAGCTACCACTGGTCAGATCAAAATTTCTGTATCCTACCAGAAGAAACTTTCTGTGCTCGTTCACGCCTGCAGGTCAGTCTGTTCAGCATTTTATTTCAGTGACTGGTACCAGAGTTACAGTTTTGCTAGTCGGATGATTTTATGTGCAAACAAACCCAGCATAAAACGTTCAGAATTTATAATTAAGTAAATAGAATAGTAATCAATATTGGGCTGCAATAACTAAGAAACTAATTAAATGTACAATCATCTTTTTTATCCATTCAAAAATATTAAATAAAATACTGAAACGCATGCAAACCTTCCATAGGATTGCATATCACCACTTTTGAAATTAGATTAATTTGAATACACAAATATTTTGGAGACAATTGAGGCAAGATTGAGGTGGTTTGGACATGTGCAGAGGAGAGATGGTGAGGGAGGTGGTGGTGGATGGTGAGGGAGGTGGAAGTGGTGAGGGAGGACATGTATGTGGTTGGAATAATAGAAAGGGAGTTTCAGGATAAGGCAAGATGGGGAAACTGGCGACCTCAAGTGGAAACAGCTAAAATAAACATGCCTCTGCACACTGATACAGGACTACAGAGTACAAACATCTTAGATACTTAACACCTTTATGTTTATTCCTAGTTACATCTGTTTCACTGACTATAATGCTTTAGTTCACAGCTGACCATGTTTATTATTATTTTTATTTGAATATAGTAAAACTGATTTATGAGCTCTTTAAATTAATTAACTATTTAAATGAATTAACTTTCTATACATTCTTCACAATGCATTCTTCATATCCATGCATAAATACTGTATTCATTTACCCATCAGTACTAATTTATTATAGTCTCATCAGTCTTAAATAATCGAAACAAAAGCTTAAATGTTATCGTTAAGTGTCCAAAAGATACAGGAAAATATATAACTTTATTATAAATCAAGCATATTTATAAACACTGCATTGGTCAGAACATTTTTAAATATCCATCTGTAAGAAATATAGGTCTAATTAGGAAAGGCAGGATAAGAGGGCTCATTAAATCTGCTGGCCATTCGTTTTTGTGAGAAAAGTCAATGAGCTGTGGATCTGCATAAGCAGTCTATATTGATTAATCTGCCCTTCATTACTCTGTACAAACATCTTGCTGTAAAAACATGACATTTTTACGAACACCGGACCGAATGGCTTAATTTAGTCTTGCTGACTCGACTGCTGAGACTGAATTAAAAGCATTTTTACTGATTCAGTGTTCTGTATTGTATGTTACTAATCAGAATCAGTACTTTATTAATCCCCAGGGGGAAATTGCATATGATGATGATCACTAAAGTTTGTGTTGACTTGTGTTTAGAGGCCTCGTAACATCATCCAAAGAAGGTTTAGACACTTATGTCTCCCTGATTCTGCTTCCTGATAAAAACAAAGCAACAAAGAAAAAGACAGCAGTGAAAAAAAAAGACCTGAACCCTGAGTATAATGAGAGGTATGGTGCTGTGTGAGTGAGATGAAGACAGAACTATTTGATAAACCATATAGAAAAAAATAATTTCAGTTAAGTGGAATGTGGAAGCTGTTAAAGCTGCAAAAGTGGACCAACTTAGTATGGGATGTTATAAAAGCTTGAGTAGATGTCCCAATACATTTGTCTATATTGTGTACAGGCCAATATTTTATTATTGTAATAGAAGAGTAAGCTAGGTGTATCATAAACATATGTTTGTAATTTTTAATCAGTCAGTTTTTATTTTAATTGTAGATTTCTGGACACTTTGTAGAACTGTAAATCATTTAGATCCCGTATAACCCTTTTTGTGCTGTGCTGTTGTATTCACTGCCCATTTGGTTTGCAAATTGTGTGTGTGTAGGCTGCAGTGACGGAATTGTATTTCTCAGGTTCGAGTTTGACATGAGTGCGGATGACGCCCGACAGAGAGTGTTGAGTGTGTGTGTGAAACACAGCTCCTCTTTCATGAGTCGAGACAAAGACGTCATTGGTCAGGTGAGTCAGTGATAAGGGACCCACAGGGTGTAATTTATAATTCAGTCATTTAATACCATAAAGTTCATCATTTAATACAGTGCTTAAAAAGTAGCGTTTTACTTTCTTACATTAAATCCTAAAATATTTGTCTTATTTACACGTTGCACAGAGTGCTCACCTTGAAAGGATAACAAATCCTACCCATTAAGTGACCGTACCTCCAACCTATTTTTAACATAATTTAAAAAGTATATGATGAATTTTGAAAACAGGAGTCCATCTAACAAGTATTATGTCAGTAAAAATACTGAGATTCATTTTACCACAGTATGTGTAATAATCATTAATCAACCTTTTTCATAGATGGAAATAGATCTTGGACAGGTTGACATTATCGCTGGTGTCACAGAATGGTAAGTTCTGTTGTTTTTTAATTTTTATTTTATTTTAATTTTAGTCCTATTTCCTTCAAGTCTGTGTTGTTAATGTCCTCATTTCATGGGGCAGTCATTGGGCAAGGCACTTAACACCAATTGCTTCCCGGGCGCTATATTCAAGGATGCCCACCGCTACGGGCATGTGTCCCGGGCATGTGTGTGTGTGTGTGTGTGTGTGGATATCACTGCACAGATGGGTTAAATGTGGAGGATACATTACTCTGTGTGTACGCACAGTAGGCTAAATAAATCACTTTATCACTTTATCTTTACTTTTCAGGTTTGACTTGAAAGAAGAGAGCAACTAGCCGGAGTTTTTCACTGTGTCTGACCTTTCAACAAGGTGCCCAAATCCATTCAACAAGGTCACACAAATGCCTTCTTCCTGTACTTCCAGTTATTTGTCGTGTTTCTGCTCTTTTTCTGCAGCTAATGTCTTTAAGAACCATGCTAAAGGAACAAGTGAATGGATTATAGAACATTATATTTTATGCGCAGAGTACTATTATTAAGTGATGGCTGGTCTTCCATGAAATGTATAATATCTTAAAAAAAAAAGAAGCCAATTTTTCACTTATGCAAGGGTCATAAATCCATATTGAAATAGTGATTGTTTTTCATTTGGAAATAACTAACGTTTAAAGTAAAAGAGTTGCACACCAGCTGTTAGATTCTCTAAAAAGAAGTTTATAACGGGACCAGTATTGATTATTGGTTGTCTAATATTATATTTGTTGATCACTGTGCTGAACCAGATACTGTCCTTAGCTGAAATCACAACTTAAACAAGGTCTCTTATTTGTAATTAGTATGGATTAAGGTGGCTTTTGGAAATTATGGCACATAATAGAATGAATAGAGTTCATTAGTAATACAGTGTTTCACACTCCTGCTTTTTCATGAAGCCTTAATTTTCAACCACTTTTTGCTCCTGCACTTTTGCACTAATGTTACAATCCATCTTTTGTACGTAAAAAGTTCCGTAAACATGGAAGAGGTCAAGCTGCTATATTGGGCTCCTTTACTGCCAAAAGTATTTTGAGTTTTGGATTATGTTGGTTTGGTCAAACTAAATAAGTGATAAAGGACTTGATTTGATTTATTTAATCACTTTTACAATTCAACCTTGTTATGGCTTTGATGTATTTGCTATACCTGCTAGTTCCTCTGCTGTTTCTCTCTGAGGAATTGCCCAGTACAATCTCAAGGGCTGTTTTAATGGTAGCTCAAATAAAGTTAATGGGTTTTATGTAGCTAACTAGTGTATTTATATATGACAGCAGGTTCAAATAGCAACATGATAACAAATTGCCACGGAAATCCTATTGTCCTTAAAACTGCAGAGGTTGAAAACTGTGGTCTTAGCTTTAAAATAATTAAAAACCAGTATATAGCTGATAGTTCCAACTCTCAAGTCTGCCTTTAATCGTCTTCCCCACAATGCACACCAAGTCACTATGATGCTTGATTGTGTAATGTATGTGCGCATCGATTGACGCACTTTCAGGCACATGGATTAGATTGAACGTTTCACTTCAGGCATTGCACATTCTTGCAAATGGCATTTAGAGCACTATGCAGAGGCAGAGGAGCCTGGTATGTAATACAGGTTACCTACTACAGCTTTATTGCCAAGCATCTGAAAAAAATCTTTCTCCTTCTGTACTTGTGCTGCATGAAGATATTCTGACAATGTAGTTTGTATGCAAATTTAAGTGGAAGGGCAAAGTAGAATAACATATACTACAAAAATCTGTAACACAGTCCATGAACAACATATCTGAAATATTTCCATGGTAGCAATGTAACGTGTTTGTGCTCAAGTTGTGTATTTGATTTTAATGTGCCATTATTGCCTTATCATTTATAATTTCCAGCAAATGTACAAATGTAGGTTTAGTCACCAGAAAGGCCTTGTCAAAATTTACAGTTATAGCTGCAGTGATGTATTAATGATAAATAGAAACACAAGGGTTTGTTGAACATTGTGTCAGGAGTTGCGCTGATAAACTACACCCGTTCAGACGTTATGTCGTTTTATGCCCCATTCAGCTTTAACACTGACTTGAATGTTTGAAGCTGAAGTCTTGCTAAGCACTTGAACTGTAGAGAGAATGAATACTTTACAATGCCGTTTTAAATAGATGTGACCAAAAATTAGAAAAACTAAACATTTTAATAATTTGTTGTGAGCAGATTTCATTTTGGAATTTTTTTTAATTTGCTCTTATATAGACAAAAATGAATGTTAGAATTTATCTAAGTGGATTTCTCATTTTTGTTTATGGAAATTCTTTTGAAAGTAAAACTGGTTTAATGCTTATCTATGAAGTGACGAACCTACAAATGTTATTTTAAATAGCAATGCTTTTAGCAATAGTGTAAAAACATAACCGCAATACAGTTACTTTTTTTCTCCCGTTGTATCGTTTTTAGAGTGTTGCATTAATAATGTCACTCACCAAAGAATTTATTATTTTATATATTTAGTACGAGACTGCTGTAGTTTGCTGTGTATTGGTTCATTTTCTGAATTCTCTTCACTGTTTCACATTTTCCAGCTGAAGTATCACATGAAATAAAGCCAATAAACCAAACTTACTGTGTGATGAACTGTATCTGCATTCACATGAGCCTTCACTTAACGTTCGGTTGAACCCTTGACTCAGACGAGTCATGTAAGTGAACTATGTAAGAAGCCATGAGAGTTGGTCTTTGCTTTTAAATCTGATTAGATAATAAATAAAAAACAGCCTTATCGATTGAATTAGAACCTATTCCAATTACTAATCCAGTACCGCATATGTTCTGTGCACTTTATTTGTTCCTTTATTAGGACTAGGCAAAGACTTAACTACAAGAACTACAACCCTTGGCTTGCAATGTATAGTAGGAACACTACAGAACTCTAATCTGAGATTAACATAAACAGACAGAGCAAGTAAAAGGCACAAGGCAGATCCTCATAAGAATCCAAAGAACCCAAATCTTCGAATACTGCTAAAAGACTTTTAATTTTAAGTTCTATGAAGGAGTTCTTCGATCAAAGCATTTTGAAGGGTGTATCTATCTATACTCAGCATTTTTAATGCACCCACAATCCTAGTAGTCAAAAAGCATTTAAAATGTTTTGGAAAAAAGTTTACATTTAATATAACATGAACTATTTAACTAAAGGCACGGTGGCTTAGTGGTTAGCACGTTCGCCTCTCAGCGCTAGGGATTCCCGGTTCGAATCCCCATCTGGGTGGAGTTTCCATGTTCTCCCCGTGTCCGCGTGGGTTTCCTCCCACAGTCCAAAAACATGGATCAAGTAAATTGAATTCTCCAAATTGCCCCATATAGAGTGTGTGTCTGTGTGAGTGAGTGTGTGCCCAGCGATGGATTGGCGCCCTGTCCTGGGTCCATCTGCCCAGTCCCCGAGATGTTCTCCCCTGGATGGGCATGGGGAACCCCACCGCGACCCTAATAGAGGATAAAGCGGGAGATAATGAATGAATGAATATTTAACTCCACACACTGGAACAATGTTGATTAGAACGGATAGTTGGCTAATAATGGTCAGTTGAACCAGACACAGTCATTTCTATTAGATTTTATTGGTTAAACCTTATAAAATATAGAAAGGAGTTTTTTGTATAAAGGCTTTTAACAGACTCTTTAAACAGATATGAGTATTAACCATGTAAAGCTTTATTGCACTACATTGACACAATGAAAGTGACAAAACTCATGAATCGTAGCTTGTCCCTCTGTTTTTTTGTTCTTCAGAAATTCATTTAAAATTCGATCTCAGTTTGTTATAGCACAAAACATTTAGAATCACCAGTTCACATGATCCAAAAAACTGTGTTAGGGTGTTTTTTATTCAGGTAGAGATGTGAGTCATTCCACTTCTGAGATGGTGTTCCACTTCTGGTTGAATGTTTTGTTTTAACTCTATGCAAGCTTTAGGTCAGGCTGCAGTGAAACACAAACAGATATACAATCAGTCTAACAGTCTTTCATGTAAAAGGTCTTTTTAGATTCTACATTTAATACAAATAAATGCATTTTATTCTTAACTGCTTCACTTTTTTTGCACTTTTTCACGTTTATCACTCATTCAGTTCAGGTTAAAGTGAATCATACTAAGTGATAAGACTATACCTGTCAATAAGAGAATCCCGCATGCTGGTGGCTATGGCGCTCGGCTGGG